>VZTL01005926.1:12026-30891 GCA_013400535.1 Scopus umbretta | reverse complement strand
AAAAAAAAAAAAAAAAGAACATCCCAGAAGGACAGTGTACTTGTGAGTGCTTACTACACTTACTAAAGTTTAATTCTTTCAAGGTATACAACATAGTATTACAGTATCCAGAACAGTTGCTGATAGTTCTGATGATATTTGATTTGCAGATTTAAGATTTAAGGTGCTTTTCTGTCAACTCCATTCATGCTCAGTGTTTGTCTTCATTGCATGCTTGTGTTGTCTGGCACAATAAGGACCTGATATTGTCTGAAGCCTTCTGGGTCCTATTGCATCATCAGAAATAATAAAAGAAGACTATGATCACAGTTAAATATCTAATTTAGCTATAATTACTATGCTGCAAACAACTGTTGTGCCTCTCACCTTTTTAAAATATTGTTCAACAGAAGAATGTTTTTGTAAGATTTTTCAATGCAAGGTATACTGAGAATAAATAATGGTCATCATGGTATTTTGACAAAATGTTTCTCCCAGGATTCAGCTACATAACTCTGGACGTGACTCTTGGAGATTTACAAAACACATCTGTGTTACTATCTGCTCACTGTTATAAGTCATAAACAGAGACTGTACCCACAGGCACAATTGTGTAATTGTGATTTTGCATGCCTCATTAGTGTCATTGATTAGTGTGCATTATTCTATGTTATTTCCACTCCTGCAGACGTTAGATCTCATCATAATTTTCTTCTCACTGCATTTTTAATATAAATGTAGTTCTGTGTTTTGTTGTTTTTTTTTTTCCTGAGTAGTAATTCTTTGAAATGTATTTAGGCACAGTTTTGTCATGATAAGATACCTTTTAAAATTATGTTAAGGCAAGTAAAAGGATAATAATTTATGAGTATGAAACCTGAGGCAACACATAAAAAGTAGCTGTTATAATGGATAGTGCAGCAGAGCAAGCCTGAAACTATACAGGTGACTTTAATAGCGTGAACCACACAAGCAGTTTTGCTGAAAGACTGGAAGGCTGCCACAGCCCCATACAGGTACACCCCAGTTTTCACCTGGAGAAGGTCGGAGGCAAACAAACCTCGAGCCTTGGGTTTATGCATACACAGATGACAGTTGTCTCCTGAAGGAGATATTACAAAAGAAGGGACAAAGTCAAGCTGATATTAGTCTGACAGTGCAATCCTGGCCCAGCCAGTCGCTTTCTTTTTAAACTTGGCAGAGTGCTACAGCATGCAGGCGAAGCGTAATCCAGTGACACCGAACGGTGAGATGAGGGAGTGGGCTCAGCAAAATAGTGAAAAGCATTCAGGATGCAGACACATCTCAGGGCTGTGTTTGTGTAGTGTGGGAAGTTAAGAGCATCACTCCCTTGCTCCTCTCCTCTGCCCTCCAGCTAGAACTGTATCCAAGGGTGGAATAAGCTTGTGAATTAATTTAGTTTCAGCTCTTTAAAAATTAGGCAGCTAGTCTAAGCTAGGTGCATAGTTCCCTCTCTAATTAGTGAAAAATGAAATAGGCAACTCCAAGGTGCAATTCATCTCTTATACTTGGCCTTAGTGCAAGAAACTGAAATGTTGGGCAGAATAAAACAAAAAACAGCCCTCACAACCTGCAGAAGCTGGGAAGCAAAAGACTACAAAAGAACGATATATACCTGCAGCACAAAATCCGTGAGAAATAGAAAGAGAATGGAAATAGTTTGGGGAGCAGCTTAAATTTTTCTTACTGATTTTAAAGCTAACTTAAACTGAGATTATGTTCCCCCCTGCCCAGTTTCCTCATAGAACAACTCTAAATTGGGCACAATGTAGTGTGGGCAAGAGGATTTTCTGTAACACATATGACAGAAACATCTGAATTAATTACTGAGATTAACTTTAATGGTCTTCAAGAAAGGATTTCAGGTGCTGAAAAACAAGTACCTGTGGCTTAGGAGAAAAAGAAATCTATTGTCAGTTGTAGTATTAGCACTTTAGCATGTCTGAATTCCTTGTAAAGTAGGAAGTTCCTTGTGTGCCCATAAATAATAAAAATGTGTTGAACTTATCTCATGGGTCTCTGTGTTAAAAAACACAGTTGTAGTTTTCTTAAGATTCTACTAGATTCATAAAAGGGCCTTCATTTGCATATCAGCAACTCTTCTTTGTTGGCAGGAGTAGACTTAGCATAACACTTTGGCACTCGCAGTTTAAGAATTAATACAAAATCCAATTCTCTGTGGTGAAGAAGTAACTCCTGTCTAATACTGGTGAACATGGCACTGTTATACTAACTTGACTTGTGAATTATCTACACCAGTAAAAGTAACAGTTTTAGGAGAATCTCCTTTCTCATCTGGATATCATCAAAACTTATATCCAGTCTGTGCTTTAAAAAATTCTTGGCTGGAAATCCATCATGCATTAATCACCCTTGGTTTAACATTCTGGGGTGCCTTTGCGCACACTCTTTCAGCACAGGCTCTCCAACAAAGTTTGTTTGTGTTTGATCTCTGCATCGGTTGCATTAATTCTCTCTGTTCTCAAGCTGCTATTTGTACCCCTGTAAGATGTGTGGGAAGGATGTGTGGGTCAGGCCACAGCAGGTCATAAGCAGACATGTCAAGGTAGACCTGTCCAGCAGATGCCCTGAGATCTCCCGTTTCACTCTTGCTGACCAGCTGTCTTGCTACGAATGTTATGAAGTATACGAAAAAGGGGTGGTTTGGGAAGGATTTCTAGACGATATGCACCCTGAGCAGCTGGGTATCTGGAAATCTGCCAGATTAACACCCAAGTTGCCCTGTAAAAGGGAAAACTTTAGCCATGGATAAAAAGTATTTCCTGAGAATCGGATCTTTCAGTGTGGCGGACATTCTTTCCAAGTCAGATGAAGCCTCGGAAGTATTTGTCATCCTATTTCTAATACACGTTTAATGCTTTAAACTACTTTGTACTTTTGGACATACTCATTATATAATTGCAGGGTATTGTACTCCTCCTATAATGGAGCATGATTTCTGTTGTAATCATTGGAGTTATACATGGCTAAATATGGACCATAATAGTTATATTTCTAGCATTGGCTGTGGCTTAATATCAATTTGTTTTGGTTTCGTTTTGGTCAAGCAGACCAAGTGTGAGATTCAGTGCCAGAATAGGCTATCTGTAGGGAGTTTAAGTTCCCCATGTGGTCAATGGAGTCTAGAAAGTAATTCAGCCTATCTATCTGAAGAAGACACCCAGTGGTTAGTTATTGAGGTTAGCTCCAAGATCTCTTATAGATATCTATTGTAGGTGTTTAAACCCTGAAGTAAATGCCACCCACAGTCTTTCTACTTACGACAATAACTTTACTGCGGGTAGGAAAATTGCAGTTTGCTGTTCTAGTGTTTCGTATTGCAATGAGTGTAAGCAAATAAGAAGCAGTAGCAGCAATAATTTGAGCCGTTACTTTTATAGCTCTTTTGTTTCATGCACCTTCTGGGGATTTTCAAACATTTAGGTTTTTAAACAGCCTCTCTACAGATGTATTCTGTCATTTGAGCTATAGTTTCAAAGAATGGGGAAAAAAATAACATTAAATACATTAAAAAATATGGGCTATCTCCTGACCTACTAGATAACATGCTCAGCCCTTCTGAAGATTCCTGAAGTTCAAGGATTCCTCTTAAAATACAGAAAGAAATTAGTGTTGTGCAAAAAATGTACTACTTGACGGTTCTTAGTTAAGGATAATTAACTAAATGTGAACTGGCCTGTGGCATCTATGTTTTTTTCCCCAGTGATTAGACATGACAGGATGTTATCTCTAACTGTGAGATGGAAGATAATCTAGTTTTCACAGAACTTTTATGTGATGGTGATTGAATTAGTATTTAAGATATGTGTCATGTCTTGTATGGGGCATTATATGTTCACTGTTTTTATTTATGACTGAGATCTTTTACTAACTTCTAGGTATTCATAGGAGTGATAAGTCCAGAGAGATATTTACAATGAATAATGGAAAGTACATTCTGCAGTTTTGAGATTTTAGTATTATCTTCTGCATTTTCTTTAGGGTTTTGTGGGGAACACTGTCTTTAAACCATAAACATAAATGATAAAATTGTTTTGCCATCATAAAAAACCTAAGGTTCTATAGATCAGTTTGGAAATATGTGAGGAAAGATGGACTTTATGAGACAGTATCTGTAAATGGAGGGGAATAAGATTCTAACCCAGCATTTTGCTGACAGATGCAGTAGGTAAATAACTGCTTAATTGCTACATGAAATTATTGACTTCTGAAATACGTTGTAGCATGTATAGAGAGGAATTAAACCTCAGATTAACTCTCCCCTCTGCTAAATTTATTTCTCAGCTGTTCATTAAGAACAATGAAGGAGAATAAATGCTTCTGTCTTGTTTCATGTCCAAGGTGATTTTAGTGAAGCAAAGGTTTGTGAAAATAGTAATTCTCTGTAATTCAAACACCAATATGTGTAGTCAGAATCTGTCTACTATTTTGGATTTTAAATTTAATTTCATGCTGTCTTATATTTGCATGTTTTCAGATCTCTATTTATGAAATTATTAGCCATTTTTTTTTTATTTATTGGCAGTTTAACCTACAGATATTATTAAGATTCCAATTAACAGTCCTTTTTTCAGTGTCTGGCATGTCAAAACATTCACATGCTGCTAACATGACTGGGTCAGACCTATAAAACAGGAGGTATTTTAGTATGTACCCCAAGAGAGTTCCACTGGAAACTTAGGAGACCACAGAGAAATCTTCCTTGTGGCTGTCTTATCTTTGGAAGTATTTTAAGTCTTTCAAGACATTCTTCATAGCAGTCTTGTCTTTCTCTTGTTACAAAACCACCATCAATCTTCTAAACAGAGTAAGTGAAAATGTATTTTACTACATTCTGTGGTGAAAAAATGAGTTAAACCACATTTTTTTTAGTTCTTTACAGAAAGACTAAATGCCTCCATCTGATAGGACATGGGGGATTTTTCTGTCATAAGCAGGGCATGTGTGCACCTTTGCCTTTCCTATTCTTGAGAGTCCCTATGAACTCTGTAACAGAAGCAAATAAGGGTTCAGCAAGGTTATTGCAGTTGGTTTTTACTGATAGATTGACTAGCTGAGCTGTATTGACGAAATTTCAAGAGGGTCGCCACAGAGAATGAAAATCATGCAGTAAGTCAGTGCAAGATGGGATTTTGGTCCAGTGGTGAGCCTGGCAGAGATCAAAGCAAGTTTTTAACTTATTTCATAACATTAATCAATAGGAAGATGTGCTAGGAGGGTAAGCTGCTTGATTTTTTTCAACTTAGAGAACAGACTAATGCAAGTCCTAGCAGACAGAGCCTGGTGCAATTGGATGGCAAATGGAGCATCTGCAGATATAAAAGATGCATTGATAGGTTGGTGGCCTTTGAAGAAAGGGCTACAGTCAGTATACAGCTGGAAATACCAGAATCCAAACTGGCTTTTTTATGCTTTGGAATAAAGATAGACAATACCTTCTCAACAGCAGCAAGTCTGTTTCTGGCACTGTATTCTGGCGCCTAATTACTGACTGAATGCTTATTCAGCACAGTTGAAATGGTTTTCTCTGTCTTTATCAGAAAGAAGAGCACCTCCCTTTACATTTGATTGTGTCTCCTAGGATTTCGAAATGTTCCTGTCCCCTTGATAGAGGAAAGGAGACCACCATTTTAAGGTGTCTCAAGATGATCGTGCAAAAGAATGACTCACTTGATACCAAATTTTTAAAAGTGACTCATGGTTTTATTTATAAGGAGTAGGTAGGAGGATATGAGAACTCCTCAAGTCCCCTTAGGCTTTAGGAAACCCACAGTGAAAAGAACTTTCAGTTGTTTGATCTGGGCAAATACTGGCACTGTCCATTTCTTCCTGGTACCTCAGTAAACTTCCATTCTTACTTCATGTATTATTAATTATGAGAAAAAGAAAGGAAAGATGGGAAACTATCAAGTAGTAAAAGTGGGAAAAGAAACATTTTGCACTCACTCAGCACCCCTTTTTCAGACTGTCTTGGAGACATGTTCAGCTCTGATGAGGAGCTGAATTCCAAGCCATCTGTGAATCCTCAAACTTGCACACCCACAGTGGAAAATGGGTATAATTTGTTTCTATAGCTGCTTATGGGATCTGCCAAACTTTTTTTTTCCTCTTTTGGTTGCTTCTCTTCTCTATCTACAACCATCTTCATCCTTGTTTTCTCTGAATTTTTGACCAGTAAGAAGAGGAAAGAAGCACCATCTGTTCTTAAAAAGCTTCAAGTTTGGCTGCTTCTGCTGTTAATCAGAAGCAAATCAGACTAAAGCATAGCATTTGGTATTCCTCAATTATAATGTATCTAACAGCAAATGTGAGCAAACCTAAATGGATCAGTGTTTTGTTGCTAAACTAAGTAAAGCATGACTACTGTGGGATTGTTGTTTAATTACTTCACAAATATATTGTCCAATCCAGATTTTTTTTTCCCCTGAGGATATTGTTAACTCTAGTCCAACTATATCTGACTATTTTTCATTCTTTCTGGTAGTATTCATTTGGAGTATTTACCTAGGTATAATTCATATAACTATCTATAGTCCAAATAGCTTCTTCCCCCAACAGTAGTATTAAATGTTATTTTGCAGCAAGTAGAAATCACTGTAAAAGCTGAAGATTCTTTTCTTTCTCTATGTGTCTATCAGACAGACTGGTCTAAAGTAATATGAAACAAATTTCACACAGTCTAATTATAAAAATTATGTTTTGTTGTAAGACAACATTGCTGTTAAAACTCTACCTGGCCAATTAGAGCAATAAACACATTAGTGAGTTTTATCTTCTGAGCATTGGGAGTTCATAACTCATTAGTGACCGTGGGTCATTAGATGCAAATGAGTAACAATAATTCAGTAGTGTGCATGGCTTCATCAAGAAATCTGATGAAAATTGCTCTTTGAATCTGAGTAGTCTGCTGAGTTTTGTGCTTTGACATTTGAAGAATGAAAACGCATGTATATGGAATACACTTTCCTCCCTTTGTGAAAATGAAGGACTAAATCTTAACAGTGTTTTGTCATGACTCAATCTTAATTTCTGATACCCTGCTTTTATCGCTACAGCATTTCCTGTCTTTTTTTTTTCAAACCAATACAAATAAAGGCAGCACAGTTAATCCCTGGTTTCTGATGTTATTATAAACCATAGAAGGCCCATTAGTCTGTCTTCTTTCAGTGAGCAGTAGCCGAAGGAGGAATTTCACCCTAAGTGTTTTTTTCACCGGAATCTCCAGATGGTCTGGTGTTACAGTGCTGCATCCGACACACTGACAAATAGACTGTCAGGGAAGATTTTTCCTGTAATGTACACTGTGAAACTAAACCATCTATTTGTTGATATACATTGTTTGAAGTGTGTGCAGTTTGCCATGAGACATCATGTGAAGGTGACATATAGCCTCTACATGAATGCAACACTTGGTTAAAGTAAAACTAATGTGGTGGTTCCATATACTGAGTTGTCAGATGAAGCCATGTGCCAATGAAGTAGCAATGCAGAATTAAATCAAAAATATTTCTCATCTTTTACAGGGTGACGTTTGCTCTGCGTAGCCCCTCTGTAGGTTTTCTTTTGTGAGGAGTCTGACTAGACGTAGTTAGCTGAGCCCGTCAAATTTTGGTCACCTACCATTTACTAAAAGAATAGGCATGGTGATCTCCATAAATGTTTAATAATAAAAGAGGAAAAGCCCAAAGAATTTGTTAGCTGGCTTTTAGACATGTTATTCAGCTCTTTGTTGGATTGACAGCTACTGCAAGACTGTTGATTCAGACTTGTGATTTAGGAGCCTAAGTAAAGTGGAGGAATCAGGGTCTTAATCTCTTACAGTTTCCCACCACTTGGCTTTATTCTTCTGTATAACTTCACTTGAAATTATTTCTTTTCTCTCACATTGCTACTGCTGTTGATTTTGACCACAGAAGTCTTCATGTTACTGACTAATCTGCATGTTGATGACAATTAAGTTTCAACAAACCACATAATTTTCTCTTGGCTTTGTTGTTTTAAAGTGAGTCCTAGTTCAGTGTGATCAATATGGGACTGCATTTTATCTCACAGAGGCTAAGGTTGTATTTGTTGGCAGGTAATTTAGGTTTCAAACTACTTTATTCATAATCCACGTGTATGTCATTGGTGCACTGCAGAAGATCATTTACCAGGAATAAGTATATGTTTATTTTATGTGTGTGATATTCTTCCAGAAAGATGTGTTCCTTGAACAGGCAACATAAAAGATACCATGAAAAGCAGTCTTTCACTACCCTGTCTACTGTTCTGTATACGGAGGGTAGTTTATTGAGTCTTTCAGGGTTTAGAATACCAGACACCTACTAGATGTAGCCAAACAGAACATAAATACTGCCACTTCCTACCAAAAGCTTCCCATGAAGCAGTTCTATTGCTTCATTTCAGTCATTATACAAGTAAAAAACATGTATGCCCTAATTTCTTACTGTCATTTTAATTATGCTTAAAGCGATAAAGTACTTTCAGAAGCTTGGAGTTCGTTGTCCTGAATAGTTTTGAGGGAAATCCTGTAGTTTCCCAGGTTAGTTTATAAAGCTGAGAACTTAGGTAGTTATGGATTTAGATTTAATTTCAGATTCTTCATTTTAGTTGCAAATGAAGATCTATAAGTAAATAACTTGCATGGCTCTGTATGCATAGGGTGAACTGCTGCATGTTCATTAGAGCTTTTAATAAGACTTCAGAGTATCAGTGCTTTAGACATCAGTTTTTGCCTTTTCCTTTTTCCCTTCTCCCAGTCTCCTTAATTAATAATTAAATACTGCAGACATATTCTGCTACAATTCGGTATTCAATGGTTTGGGTGCCAGCTACAGTGAGGTCAACGTATAGACTAACTGCAAATAAGTTAGTGTGACTTGTTATCCTCTACCTATGAATACGACCAAATTGGGAAGCACCCTGAGTATGTAAAACAGGCAATTCTGGTTCTAAGAAAATGGACAAGGAGATGAGTGGGAATGAGGTGGGCAAATATGGTTTGCATATAAATAATGTTACTATTCTTGGATTAGTATAGAATTACCTTTGGAAAATAGAAAGTTACCAGTGGGGCGGGCAGCAGGTGACTTTCTGAGCCACATGTCAGCTGTTGAGTGTGTGATCTGAAATATTAGAGACTGGTAATTTATTCACATTGATTGAATTTGTATTGGTTCGGTTCATTTAACTTCAAGAAAAAGGCTAGGATCACAAATCTTTTTAAAACTCTAAAACCTCAGAGATTTGGAACAGGTTAATAGACATTATGGGTTGTTGAGAGATGTCTGTGCTGGAGAGGAATCTTTTGCTGCCTTTGTAAAATTCCATCCAGATTTGGCCAAGTGGCAAAAATCCTAGTTTGCATGTGCTCAGTGGCAATTTCTGGACTCCAGCAAGCTGATATCTCCCAGGAGACTGGCCTAATCATCTAAAATACGAGTGCTTAGTCTGTCCTGTGATGTCAGGAATGTTCTGCTCAGACAAAGCACTGTTGAACGCATTTCTGAAGGCTAAAGTACTTTGAAAAATTACATGTTAGGCACCTTGATTTGGTTACCCAATATTGGAAGAAGTCTTTTACTTTGATACCTCTTTTTTGCCTAGATGGAAGTTCACTAAATCCTAACTTCATTGAATAGGTGCCGAGGCAAAAAAAAAAAAAAAAGTCTTTTCAAACACTCCTGTGCTGTACAGATAATCACTCTAAAATCCTGCAAGGGATGACTAATTGTGCTTTCAAAACAGGTCTGAAAATTATGCAGTAAATAAGGCCCTATATTAAGCAATTTAAGAAAAAGCAAGCACTGGATAGTTATTTAATAAGCAAAGTATTCATTGAATACAGAGTCCATACAGAGTCCATACAGGAGAAAAATTTATACACAGTCATAATATGCATGTACAGGAGATCATATTTAATGTTACTCTTTCCTGGCTTTATGGGGCATGACTTTTAACTTTAATACAACTTAACATATTTTTCAGGACTGTAATATAGTGTAAAGTATAGCCTTTAAGACCGTATTTTATTTCCTCAAATTTACCATCATGCATGGCATTACATTAAAAATGGATTGCAAATGTGTACTTGTATAGATAAAAGTGTGTGAACACACACATTAAGATTTTTAAAATGTATTTGGAACTATCCAGATAATATGTTACTTTGTTATATATTTTAAAAACATTATTGAGTTTCTGCTTCAGTTCTCCTTTGATTAATTATCCAAGGCAAGTTAATGTAGAAGAATAGATTATTCCATATTTACCTATGCTGTGTTTTTAAAATGAAAATATCTGAATATTCACCTATTATTTGAATGTCTCATATTTGAATTTGGCCAACATTGAAAGACAGTATCAAAGATACTGATTCGTCCTGGTAATTTCTGTATTGTGACAACAGGTATATTGAGGAGAGCTGAAAATCATCTTTCCTTGAAAAAATGATCTGTTTGCATATTACTTTCCTTCAAACTTGATGAAGAAAAGTCTTGTGAAAAATGCAGCTTTTTCCAAGCAACAACATTTCTCAAGGACTTCCACAGTTTTCCTTTAAATGCTTTGTTCAGGTACCTCTGGAAAGGATCAAATATGATTACAAAGAGTTAAAACATACCTAGGAGATTTGGCCCTGTGTTTTGCTAACATTTCATCATCTAATTATGCAGTATGTACTGTATATTTAGTGCTTGCCTTTTATTCCACTTATAGCTATTTTATAAAGGGAATGGAAGTCTGGAACATTAAGATTTAAGAAATGAGGAAAACACATGATACCAGGGGAGCTTAGAAAGCAATAAAAATGAATTCTGGAAAAAAAAAAATCATACTGTAAAAATAGGTCATTTCTTTTCATCTTGTCATTACTATGAGAAAGAGATTAATTCAGCATTCAGAACATCAGCCAAACTGTTCATATCCACAGAGGACATGAAAGGAAAATAAAGTTATAGTTACCTGTAACATAAGTCAGTATTGTGAATAATATAGCATAAAAAATACGTATTGACTGTGTATATACATATATATCCAGATACGTGTCAGCCCATAAACTACTGTGCAGTAAGTATCTGTCTGGCTGGATTACCATAGCTGGAAAATGATCTAAAACACTGTCTCTGACAAATTAGCATCATAAGGACTTAATTGTACTGCAATGTTACCTTCTAGAAACAAAATGATGCCTGAATTTGGCAAAAAACCCTAGTGATAGCTTCAATGACTTGAAGATAGGGCAGAATGGCTTCTCCCTACTAAGAGTAAAATTTAAACCATTATTATGTATTTTGCATGCTAGCCGAATGGAGAGCTATGATTTGAAGTCATCAATAAATTCAGGCTGTTTTGAAACTTCATGAAGTAAAATCTCAGCTTTGCTTTTTGGGTTTGTTTTTTGTTTCTTCTCAGATTGTTTGAACCGTCCCGCCACACAGTTATTTATATAGAGAATTTATGTATGTCATCCTCTTCAGGCAGCGCAGGTGCCCTGGAGTTCTAGGTGCAGTCACAGAAGAGAGGTGACTGTCTTCAGGGTGGGATTCACAGCATCAGACAAGCTGCTTTGAAGGCACCTGCTGCCTTTGATTGGCTGTATAGGGAGCTCACTACTCAACTAAGGCTACTTAACTACATGCTCACATTTAGGTGGGGTGGGCTGTATCTAGGATAGACCCTTTTCCTCCCTTTCTTTCTAAAAATCTTGCTCTTTTCCATGCCTTTTGCCTTTCAAAGTTCTTTTTTTTTTTTTTTTTCCTTGTGTTATCTTTTTGCTTTTGCTCCCTTCCTGTCCCCCTAGCACCAGCATTTCCTCCTATGTCAACACTTGCAACCAGAAGGTAAGGCTACAAACCAGACTAAGTAACCCAGTTGATTCTGCAACTTTTTCTCTGTCTGTAACCATGTTTTTAAATAGCAAGTGCTGGCTGTACTAGGTCCTTACTCTCCTAAGTTTATTTTACCATCATTTGTGTTTAGCTGCTCTGGCTTCCTACGCAGTATTATCAGTCTCCTGAGTGTTCCTATGATTCTCAGCTAAACAGCCATGAAAAACAAAATAGGTTTTGCATCTTTCCTGCCTGTTTAGAGATTATAATCTTAGTAGATGGGAAGGAGCTGCAGTGAAAAACTTATTGCTTGCTTTAACCTCACTAATCATAATCAAACCAAAGCTCCTTTCATTCTAGGTTCTTAGAATATACTAAACAAGTATAGAGGTGATCTTTAGCTTGAAATTTTCCCATTGTGACTTTTGAGGAGACCTGGTTTTTAAATTTGGTTCAAAGTGGCTGTTTGGCAGCTGCTGGCTGTGTTTCCTTGCCTTCTGTGAGGGACCATTCCTAATTCCAAGGTATTGGCACTTTTACACCAATGCCTTTCTTCTGCACAGATCACTGGCAGTCAGGGGGAATCCATTCGGACCAAATGAAATTGCATTCTCTGAATTTCCAGTCCATACTTCATATGACAGGATCAACATTCATATAATTAACTCTCCCTGCCTCACTTTTGAGAGATACCACTTTAGTGTATTTTAGGTCCATCAAATGGTGTTTCATGATTTGGTGGGTAAGGGAATGCATATTAAGTTGAGCAAGAATGAATGGATTTAGGGTTTAGGGTGGAAAGGCTGACGGACTTGGCAAGGAATTTACTTAGGTAGAGTCAGGTGGGTTGGCAGTAAGTAGAAACATATTTTATTTTTTGGCAGGAAAGCTGTTATGCTCAGGGAATATCATATGTCTTGTTGACTGAGGTGGAAAATTTTGGAGAGATCCTCTTGTAAAATTTCTGGAATTATATCACAGCCTTTGTCAAGATGTAAATAATTTAGGATTGCAAAGTCATCTGGAGAACACTCAGGAAAAGGAAGAAGGGATTTTTTGACAATGATGCTTCTCTCCTATTCAGAAGAAAATAGTTCCTTGATCCCTTTTATATAAGCATTGGGATTGTTCCAGCCGGTAAGGTGCTGGTTTTAAACCATAAACAAAATGTTATGCAAGAAAGAAAGAAGCCAGAATCATTAATCCCTATGAAAAAGAAAAAAAAAAAAAAAAGAAAGAAAAGAAGCATTTGACTTACTGAAATGACCACTGCTTTCTCACATTGTCTTCACGTTTCATCTATGTCTTTAATAATGAATGGTGTCGCTAAATCTCTTCAGCCTGTTTTTTCCCCACTTACTTTTGTTTAGAAACAAGCTTTCAAGGAATTTTTAATGCATGATATTAAAGTAGACAGCATAGCTGTGAAACCTTAATATGATTCAGTTTTGGACAGTGTTTTGGTTCTAACTTTATAGTAAGTGTACAATAAGGCATCAAGACTAACTTTTTTGAATGGGTTATTGCACACTAAAGGTATGTTTAAATTACATTTGATTTTGGGTTTCATCTGACATCTCTAATGGAGGTATATAAAATACTGTTTCACCTTTTTAAGTCTGGATTGACTGCTTTTTCTTGAATGCTTACTGTTTATTTGGCATTTGATTAACCTTTGCCCATTTAACCTACTGATTAACCTACTGGTTAGAACATTTGTTGTTCAATACAAGTGTGTTTAACTTCAACATGCAACTTGGGTAGACATGGCAGGGGGGAACTTCTGAGGACTGCCTTTCAGCTGCAGACTGGATCATCTCTTTCCTCCCTTCCTGGATTGCAATGAGTCTTAAATAGCAGCAGTGGACTATTTAGCCTATACTCATGAGCTGATCACAGAATCATAGAATGGTCTGGGTTGGAAGGGACTATTAAAGGTCATCTAGCACTACAGCCCCCTGCAACGAGCAGGGACATCTTCAACTAAGATCAGGTTGCTCAGAGCCCCATCCAACCTGATCTTGAATGTTTCCAGGATGGCTCATCTGCAGGCTCTCTGGGCAACCTGTTCCAGTATTTCACCATCCTCATTGTAAAAAATTCCTTCCTTATATTTGGTCCGTCTCTACCTTCTATTAGGATCAAACCATTTCCCCTTGGATATGTTATAGTGACAAAAATATTTGTACTTAGTCACTGAAGATAGGATAAATACTTAACTGTGGCAATGTGGCTCATCACTTACCCACAGATGTTCCTGTATGAATGTGTCTATATGTGCTTACACATGTGTACATGCATGTGCTTTTTTATACGGACAAGATTATGTATATATGTATGAAGTAACATACATTTGCATAATGCATATTTCCTACCCTGAGTGGGTAGTGAACGCTCTCTTCCTATGCCCAAAACCAGCTGAGATCCTCTGATAAGGGTAGTCTAAATATCTCCTCACTGGCAATAAGCAGTTATATGTGTATATGTACATCTTTATTTATAAGTAGTTGTGGTGTCCTGCTCACTAGTGATCTCTGTGTATGTTTCCATGTGTGTATTTGTAAGAAAGTGAGCTATGTGACAAGAATTAAAAGCTCCTTTCCTGCTCATGTTCCCAACATTTGTGATGCCACTGTTAAACATGCAGTAGAAAATTTTTTTGGCTAAAGGTATTTAGGACAGTGGAGTAAACAGAAATGAAAAAAAAGTTCAGACAGAAATGGTTTTTTTTTAAGTGATAAGTATCAAACACAGAAACTCAGAAGAATATTATTTCTTTTAGAAAGCTAAACTATTAACAGTGGTATATATATGAGTATAATTTATTTCTCTGAGAAAAGTAGACATTGAAGTGCTAAGATTAATCAAATAGCAGTATATGATTTTTCACACATGCACCACACACAAAGTAAAATTTCTGTCCCCATTTTATTTGTCAAAATTCTTATTATTTAGTGGAAATTGAGTTTCAGAAAAGAATAAGGAGCTCTGTTTCGTTGGCATTAAATGGGAAAAGGTTTGATTTGTACACTCAGAGTAATCTCTAGTCAATCATAACAATGGATTTTTAAGCTCATTTTACAGTTGCTTTCAAGGTATGTATTGCATCAATTTTGTGAATCATTCTATTTTGCTAGCTTTCAAATAACTTTTTATGTGCTCCTACATATTGAATGTAGTTTTGGAACATGGTCTTTCAGAGCTTTTTTTTCTCAGGCTGCATTAGAATTTAATGGGGAAACATAAGCAGCATCTTGATGCAAGCCCTAAAAATTTTGATGTACTGACTACAAGGTGGTCAGGGATGCTCAGTTAGACTACTTTTTCGATGACAAAAAGTGTTTTCTATGCAAAACTGAAACCTTTTGAAATAAACAACTTTTTTTTTTTTTTTAAAGGAAGAGTTTATTTTTCCTTTTTGTAGCTATGTCTGGCACAGTAAATGAAGTGAAATATAGTTTCTCTGTGCCTGCTGTGCCACAGTCATCTTTCTTCCTTACAGTGATTTTGGTCTTGTGATGCACCAAAATGCTGCCTACTGAACTTTGTTTTCTTCAAAGAGAACACAGCATTGTGAAACCATTAAGCACATAAACTTCATAAAATTAATTGGGGATTCGGCTCTCTTCAGAGATTGCTAAACAAAGATGCACGGTGATATTATTCGAACTCATTTATGGAAAAAAAAACCATACAGGTTTCTTAAAGAGGTCAAATTTAAATTGCAAGCAAGAAATTTATGATGTGAAATGCACAAACATGAGTCTTGTAAATGATAAATGCTGAACTATAAAGGTTTCTTAATATGCCGTCCTGGTTTCAGCTGGGATAGAGTTAATTTCCTTCCTAGTAGCTGGCATAGTGCTGTGTTTTGGATTTAGGATGAGAATAATGCTGATAACACACTGATGGTTTAGTTGTTGCTAAGTAGTGCTTACACCAGTCAAGGCCTTTTCAGGTTCCCATGCTCTGCCAGGGGCACAAGAAGCTGCGAGGCGGCACAGCCAGGACAGCTGCCCCAAACTGGCCAAAGGGCTATTCTGTACCATATGGCATCACGCTCAGTATAGAAACTGGTGGAGTTGGCTGGGCGGCAGCGATCGCTGCTCAGAGCCTGGCTGGGCATCGGTAAGCGGGTGGGGAGCAATTGTATTGTCCATCACTTGTTTTGTACATTATTATCATTATTCTATTTTCCTTTTCTGTCCTATTAAACTGTCTCTATCTCAACCCACGAATTCGACTTTTTTTTTTTTTCTGATTCTCTCCCCCATCCCACTGGGGAGGGGGAGAGCGAGTTAGAGGCTGTGTGGTATTTAGCTGCCTGATGGGTTAAACCACAACATATGCCTACATCAGTAGATTTTATTAAAAAAATGAGCAGCTTTAGTTGCTAAAACCAAAGATATTTATGTTAGTATGAACTAGATAGTTTTTGTGAACATCTGTCTCTCATAAATGCCGTGGAGGTTCCATGAAATGTTCTTGCAACTGAAAAATGATAACTGAGTGAAATGTTTTGTGAGCGAAATGTTCTGTGAGTGAAATGAAAGACTATGATACTGGGCTTTCACCTGATATTTTTTCCCTTTTCTTTTCAGTCCCTGCTTAGGGAAGTAGAACTTCTATGGATTTCCCAGATTGCAAAGTCCCAAACCTATAATGCTGATTTAAATTTAGAATTATGTTTTGTTTCTCTTGAAAGAAAAAGCCCCAAAGCTATAAACATACTGTTAGCTCTGCTATCTCTCTCATAACAAAGGCTTTATCTAAAAATACCTCTTTCTCTTCTACGATTCTGTAAAATAATTAAATATCAATATTTATGGAATGTTACAATGTTTAAACAAGTGTGGTTTTGCTGAATGAAAACTGACATATGTAACACTAATTTTTCAAAATAAAACATTTGAAAACTATGACTGAATGTCTTATGGTTCTACTGTTATTTCTTACAAGTATTACAGTAACACATGGCTCACCAGGGAAATGCTGAGCCGGCCTGACAGTTCCTATCCAACACACCTTTACATCCATCTGTTTTCAGATAAATAATTATTTTCATTTCTGAATTTTAGAAAGTGAATAAAAATGAGTCTGAAAAAATGAAAAGACGCTTATTCTTTTGTATATACAGCTATTACAAGTAGCATCATAATATAGACTTCGAGCTGCATCTTTTTCTGAATCCGAGTGTTGAGTGAAAGGCTGGAGAAAATGCATCAGGAGCAGCTAAGAAATATTTTTTTTAACCTGTATAATGAAGAAAGTGAAAATATGACTTAAGTCAAGACTGGCCCTGCTAGGTTGTGCTCCTTCATGACACATTTCTTCTCCATCATCTTTTACTGCCTGGATCTGGTCCTGCAAGACCTTGCACACATGAGTGGTCTTGCTAAACATGACAGGATGGCTGGAAGAGTTGACAGATCCAGAGCCGATAGGTGTCACAGATCCCTGGCACTGCAGTGATACTAGCTGAGTGTCAAGGGACATCAGTAGTTTTGACCTTAAATCCTTCTTGCAGGTTGCTTTCATATTGTTATGTGTGTTTTAAAAGTATTGCCTTCTTTCCTGTCACCCTCATAAACCATGAACACTGCTTTCCTCTCTACCTGCTTCAGCTTTCTTCCTCTGTCTTCTTTCTTTCTTTGGGGGAATAAAAAATAGAAGACAAAGTACATTGAGTCTAATCATATATTCAAATATATGATATTGAGTATATTTCTAATATGAAATTGGAAATTACTTCTTTTTCATTTCAACTTTTTCATTTTTAAATGCTTTAGAAAAGGTCGTCCAGTGTCATGTTAAGTCCAGTGTTAAGTTTGTTTGTGTCTTCTGTATCAATCAGAACATTAATTTAAAATCTTTCTGTACTCTGTAGGTGATAGTGATAGTGATTTTGCAGTAACAACAATGCAAGAGGAAATGAACTTGCCCATTCATATGACCAGGTTCTGGGTTTTTTTTTCTCATTCTTTCCTTTTTCATATGACATGTTGCTGCAACATCAATAATTTTACAGCAATTAGCTGAGAACCTGTCTAACATCCCGTTTACCAGGTCATGAACTGCACCTTGTTGTGCTGGGATCAAGCTTTTGACTAACACCACATTTAAGAGCTGGGAAAATCGAGTAATGTCATGGAGAGTTTTTGTTTAAACAGATCTGTAGTTTGAGAATGCCCTGTTGCTGTACAAAAAGCTTTTTCTGCACAGTGTTAACTTTCAGAGAAATTTCACTTTCTTCCCTCCCCTGTATGAGTGGACTTCACCACTTCTTTTTTTCATGAGATTTTCTACAAATGTTTCCAGAGTGGGTTTCTTGATGAAGTCAGTTTGGGGGATATTGACAGAAAAACAAATGCACAAATGTACAAGTATTAGAGGTGGAGTGTGAAAATAATTCAATCCCCTTTTGAGAGGCAATTAATGATAAAATTTGTACACTTGCTGAGAAGCATTTTATATTGGGGTTTTGTATGGTTATGCATCAACCTAACATTTGCACACCCTTCTTGTAAACACATTTGTAGACTTTCTAGAGTTAAGTATCTCCTGTTTTCAGGTGAGAGCCATGCCTGGATGAGTTGTAGGTTATTTTAGCTGTTTCTTTGGGTAGTTAAAAAAAAAAGTTGATATTAATTACATGATTGTCCTTGCATATTCCTCACACATTTTTCTTTCCTGTTCATGGTCAGCAGCCCATAAGGCCCATCTTTGTCAGGAAAAAACTAATGGTCTTATCTTACACAAACTAACGTAAAAATGAAATCTTGATCACACAGAGTGATTTGTTCTTTTGATATTCATTCAATGATGAAAAGGAAAGGTTGTGGGAAAGTTAAGATTACCGACTGTCATGTTTTCACCTCAATTCCACTCCCCAAGACAAGGCTATAGATCATGCTGTCTTCATTAGAGCTTCTCTTTTGTTATATTCTGAACACTAGTGACTGGAAACAGTGAATGGCAGCAGCCCAGGAAAAAAGTAGCAAGCCAAAAGTTAAAAA
>VZTL01005925.1:30817-108511 GCA_013400535.1 Scopus umbretta | reverse complement strand
TTGGGCCTGGCCATCCAGCCATTCTTTTACATAGTGAAGAATATGCCTGTCCCAGCCATGAGCAGCCATTTTCTCCAGGAGAATGCTGTGGGAAACAGTGTCAAGGCTTTACTAAAGTCTAGGTAGACAACATCCACAGTCTTTCCCTCATCCACTAAGTGGGTCACTTTGTCATAGAAGGAGATCAGGTTAGTCAAGCAGGACCTGCTTTTCATAGACCCATATTGACTGTGCCTGATCACCTGGTTGTCCTGTACATGCCATGTGATGGCACTCAGGGTGATCTGCTCCATAACCTTCCCCAGCACCAACGTCAGACTGACAGGCCTGTAGTTCCCTGGATGTTTCAGTATCCATTATAAGAGTGGGGATTTATGACAAAAGAGACTGGCTAGCAACTTTATATTTACAGCAAGCAATGGAAAACAGTTTTCTGAGGAAAGCTCGCTCTTACAAAAAGAGTCATGCCAAGTTTATAAGATGCATGAGCAAATTTGATCATGGACAGTTCACACTGGTAGAAAGAAATGGCAAGCAAATTTTGAACTATGACTTTGTTAACAAGTAGAATAAAGTTTGCAGCAAAACTTCACAGAACAGTCTGACAGTCCCTAAATTATGGGTTTGCTTCCATTTATGTCACATTCTTTGGTTAATTATTTGCCAGGTTTTTAAATGTTTCCCACAACAGAGAAATGCCCTCCTATAGCTATGAGGATTAAACACCTGGCCAAGTGTCAGTGTTAGGCTAAGGAACTGTCCTTAAGTTAATGCTTTTGCAGGTAAGAGTCTTTTGACATTTAAACATTACATGGCAATTCTGCAGAAAGAGCTGACATATGACAGGAATTGTGAATTTGCATGTCTGCCGGTTGCTGCTGTATCCTAACACATACAGCTGGGGCTCTGCTAGGTGAACATATGGCAGAGGAGCAGGATGAAAACTGAGGGATTTCAGGATGGAGTAAACACTTTGAAATTTAGGCCTTGTGTCAGAATACAATTTATTCAGTTGTTGAATTTTCCATTGTTTCTGTTCTCTCATATTCATCTGTCTTTGCCCCAGAAATAGCTTTTTGGAGGATGTGTAGCTTAGCAAGACAGTTTTCCTAATTTAATTGTAAAGGGATGACATATGTGACTTTTCTTTCACTAAGCACTGGATCTACAAAAAGACATGTCTGTTGTCGGGTCTCCTCCAGATCCCGTCCCCTGGGCTTGGAGACATTTGAAGTCTCCAGTGCTTCTTCCAGCCAATTCCTATGTTTCTAGCAGCTAAATTCTGCAGATATGTAAAAATCAGATCAAGCCCAAGACTGCCCATGTCTAAACAACCCTTCAGCTCCATGAATTCTAGTAACAGCGTATAAACCCAACAGGTAGGTGTTTTCAAGGTGACCCTATGAGGACCTTCCCCTTAGACAAACATCCTGCCAATAGCTGAGGTCCCTGATTCAGCTGAGCAGCACTTATAGCTCTCACCCTGGGTCTGTGAGAGTTAGGTTTGGGTCTTTCTCCAGCCTGAAATACCTAAAATTTCATGTCCCCGGTGAATGTTCTAAAGAGACACAAAAGGGCAGCTCTTCGTGAATTAATTCCACTTTGCATAGACTGGTTAAATATTTATTGGACCAGAAACAGAGAATAAACCTACAGCCTAGGAACTGGGACAGTCTCTAACACCGGGAGTTAGGTAAAATGTGAGCTCAAGGGATGCAGAGGAAAGAAACAGATCCCAGTCCCTGCTGCTCCCTGCACACAGCCAGGCGTGCTCTGACCACTGATAATAAATGTAGCAATGCTGTCACTTCTGCCTAGCTCCTCTCCTGCACATCTAAGTGAGGTCTAGTATAGGCTCCAGCACCAGAAAACAGCTCAGCATGTTAAAACCCATCAGGATTGAAGACTCCTCTGTGGTCCAGAATAAACTGCATTTTCCTTTCCCTGGACAGGGAGCCTTGGCTGGCTCTGCACCAGACGTTTCACCCCACTGCTATGCCCTGAGCTCTTGCCGAGCATGTCCTCTTACACACCTTCTCCCAACAGCTGAGTGTAAAAACAGGCCATTCTGTGAGTATTGTAAAAGTTCACAGTGCAACCCAGCACTTACTACAAGACAATCTGATAATACAAATCCAGCTTTGGCCTCTCCTGACATGGAAGGTGATTTCCAATAGATAAAAGGAATGAAGGAAAATGGGGGAAACTGAAAGGAGAAGACAAAAGAAAGAGAAAGGGAAGCTTGGACTGAGAAGGGGAAGTGAAAGACCTTTGGAAGAGGGAAATGTAGACAAGATGTGTAAAGCTTGGTGTTATACTGCACAGCTCTAGTCTTGCCAAGACACAGGTAGGAGACAACAGGGTATAAAAATACAGCAAGTATCCCTGAAAGGACTGACCTCTCTCTGGCGCCAGGCATGTCTCTAATGCTTTGTCAGCACTAATGGGCGTGTAGAGCTTGCAGGGCACTCAGAACATGAATGCCCAAGGACTTCATTCAAATCATTATCAACTCCCGTTCTGGCCTTTTCCTTCCTGGTAGACACAGAATTATACCAAAATCCCAGTATCTAATGTCCCTGAACCACAACAAAGTTTAGATCTGATGCATAATCAGCCTCTTACTTCAATGTGGCATGATCCTTGAATTACACGTGCGTGGATGGAGTCCAGATGTTGACCCAGGATTTAGCAGGTTGGAAACACTTGAAATTCAAAAAGAAAGTTGGAAATTACAAAACAGCTCAAGTATCTCTACATGTTGTGGGACAGATCTCCATTAGCACAATTTCACATGGAAACTAGGTGGGTGGGTAAAACGATTGAGTTCAAATGAAAGGGTGGATGACGAAAGGTGAATAGGGAGCTGAGGGTGGAATGTTACCAGCACCACCCTTGATTTCCTTTTAACCTACTGTAGCCAGATGCATATCCACCGAGCAGAGTAGCACGTAACCACTGACTCCTCCATCTGAGAAAAACAGAAGAGAAAAATATAATACATTTTCAGAGCATTTTCTTAACACTTTCTCTTTGTTCATGTATTTAACTTTCTAAGACAGCTTAAGGCAATGAATGCAAGTGCAATGACAAATAGGGAATTAACGAAAGTGCTAAGTATGCTACAAATGCCAGAGTTTACCTCCACATTACAAAGGCATTGTTCTTTTTTTAATAGCAGAGCAACAGAAATTATTTTAATGGCAGTGTTCAGTCTAGCCCTCCAAACATGGCCTGGTTCAAATAGGTAACTTGGAAATGTGGCAGAGCTATTCAGAGATGCTCAGTACCCAGTGACCCTGTGCCCAGGTAAGGTCTTCAGAAAGGAACTTGGTCAATATTTGTCAATACTGACAAGATGTCCCAAAAGACACAAACATGAATTTGGTGCACCACCCTGAAAAGTTCCAGCACTTCATAGCAGGGGAATACCTGATAATTGTATCTTTGATAAACTTCCCCCTAGGTCATTTGTCACACGCTACTCATGATCTAGCCCAAATGCCACTAAACTATTATTAACATACTGAGTAAAATGCAGAAAGCACCAAAGGGATGCTAGAGTTGGAAATTGCAGCTAGAAGTCTTACATGTCATGTAAACACTTCTGCAAGCTGTGTTTGGTCGGTGGGGAATGCCACTGCCTGTGGCAGTGGTCTTCCACTTCCCAGACTAAGCCTTGGTCCCTTGCATGCTATAAGGAAAAAAGTACTTGGGCACAAACACACCTGAGCTAAAGGAGGGGCTTACACAGCAGTGACTGCAATGCAGAACACATAACTGCCAACAGGTTTTCACACATCAAATCACAAATTGTTCACCAGAAAAAAGAACAGAAATCTCCCTGTTACAGCAAACCACCAAAGTCAATTGTTATAAACAGTTTTAAACAAAGCAAACCAAACCAGAAATGTCAGCACTACTGCAGAGAAAAAAGCAAGGCAGATTTTGAGAGAAGGATTCTTTGNATGCTCAGCTTCCCAGTATAAGAAAGATATGGACTTACTAAAGCAAGTCCAGTACAGGGCCACAAAGACATTTAAAGGAATGAAGCACCTTTCATATGAGGAAAGGCTCAGAGAGCTGGGACTGTTCAACCTACTGAAGAACAGGCTCAGGAGTAACTTATCAATGTGTATAAATACCTGACGGGAGGATGTAAAGAGGATGGAGCCTGGCTCTTTTTGGTGGTGCCCAGTGACAAGACAAGAGGTAGCAGGTGTAAACAGAAGCAAATGAAATTCCATCTGAACACAAGAAAACACTTCTTTACCATGCAGGTGGTCAAAACCAGAAACAGGCCAGACAGAAAGGTTGTGGAGTCTCCATTCTTAGAAGCATTAAAACCCCATCTGGACACAGTCCTGGGCAACCTGCTAGAGCTGACTCTGTGATTCTTTCTCCAGAAGAGAAGGGTCTGGAGCAATCAAACTTGAGGTGGCCTCAGGATCAGTGGCAAATATTTCCAAAAATTACATAACAATGACTAATCACTCTGATTGCTGTGTTGACAGTTAACTAAAACATCTCACTTGGCCAGAGCAGGTTTTGCTTTTGTTTCAATGCCTGCTCTGATCAGAGATTTCCTTCACTGTAGGATGGATACGCAGTGTATTCTCCATAATACTAAGCACAAGTGCACTGCCACCAAGATATTTTCACCCTGGGGAAACTAAACTTTCCCCTCAGTTTCTCTGTGTTTCCTGCTTTTGGGGAATACTGGATTAAGCCTCTTCACCTCAAGCAAGTATGAGGACTCAACCAAAACAGGTCCCTCTGACACCTATGCAGAAGCTGGGTTTGGGTATGGTAAGCATGGTTTTATGGAGTTCTCATAGCCTATACTTTTGAAAACAGTGAGCAAAAAATACCATTCAAAGTGAAACTCCCTAGAAGATAAGAGCTGAAATGGCCACTGTCATCAGCACTGGTGCTATGCTGCTAGAAGGAATTATATATATTGCTGTAGGCTATATTTTGTTGTATCATGTCAATCCCACTACCACAGACAGGAAAAGAGAAACTGTGTTCCCTCCCATCAAGATTTCTCCTTGATTGTTTGTTTGATTTTTTTACTTTTCTTTCAGAGAAGGAAAAGAAGGCATTTGCCTTTGTCCTGAAGACCAAGCTATGGGTAGGCTGTGGGAGTTCCTGCCTTCTGATCAGATCCTGTTCCAAAGCCTCTGCCAAGGACAGAGTGAAACTCTCCCTTCCAGTTAGAAGAAAGACAGTTGTAAAGAAAGCACCCTAACAACATTAAATTTTTGTGTTTAAACAACTTCTGTAGAGATTTAACAATTAAAGCCTTACTTCTTCCTAGGCTGATTCTGCAGCCGTGAAAGAAAGATGTGACAGGCTGAGGATGTTTGTAAGGCAGAGAACCACGCTGCTTCAGAGGTTCTGACATTTACTCTCTGAACCTTAGTAAAGAAACTCAGTTGTGGAAGTTGCACAGGGCAGAAAGCACAGCATGCCCTGCTGTGAAAGAAATGAGTCTGACAGTCAAGTTGGAATTTACAATGCCGCCCTGAATGAAAACTGAAGTTGTTATGCAATGTCTATTAGGCCAGGTGGCTTGAGGGCATGAAAAGCTTTACCTCTCCTTGACTTTGCGAGACGAAGTCTGACACAGCATGTTACTGTAGCACATAACAGCTGCTAATTTCATTTGTTCCTTAAACCAAGTATTCATGTCTGCACATAATACCAAAAAGTACTAAACACAAGTTTTTATGTTGTGTGTATACACAATAATACTCATTAGGTTTTTTTTAAGAAAAGCCAGAAAGACCATTATGAAAGCATTTTGAGTGTTACATCTGAAAATGGAAAATTAAAAACTACAAGCATAGCAACCCATAGTAGGACTAGACAAAATTCCTTGTCACAGAATTGTTATCTGGTAAAAAAGTGCCAGCAGGCATCTTATCTCCAGTGACTGTTTGTTTTTTAAACACAGTTCATCTTCTTTTATACCACATAATTAATTCCGCTAAATAAAAAATGACTACATTCACAAATGCTTTAAGTATATATACCTCGTCAGCCTTATATCACCACTTCCAGTTCAGCAGAAAAACTATTTGTGATAAAAGGATCTTGACCTATTCTTGTTCATAACCTTCTTAACTACCACAATTGATGCAAAATCCCACTGAACTGAATCCAAAATCTGTACTGAGATGCATCTGGCATTCCAGCAAAAGCTGGAGGTGAAGGTCTCTAACTACCTACATGTAAAGGTAGAAAGAAGAAAATCTCTGACTGCACCGAGGAGTGGTTGCATACAGATTGTTTCTCATCCATGTTTCCTCTGGCAGAATAATGTTTGGGGTATGGCACTCTTGCTTGCCTTCTGATTAATATCCCCAAACCCTGAGAAGACAATCAAAAGCTCAACAAAATATTGCTCGTATTCTCCTTACCCTTTGGCTTCCAAAGTATTATTACTAATCTAATAAAACACAATTTCATACCCAAAGGCTGAACTACTGGTGACTGGGTCTCTTAGGCAACTGTCTGAAAAGTTGCCTGGCAGTCTCCCAACTTTTTTTAGCTGCTTCTTATTTATAAAAGAAGGCAAGGTTATTATTTGATTTACGTGAAATTTCTCCTCCCTGTTTAAAAAGCCCAGTTAAAGTACTAAGTAATAATAAATATGTGAAAAATAAGCAAATCACTTAAATAAAAAATAATGTGTATGCAGTCCATTCTATGTATAGAGATGGCGTCTTTACAGCACAACTAAATCTTTTAAGTCACATTATGCTTTTGTAGCTATTTATAGCCATGTATGTCCATCGTTTGCATCCTATAGTTTGGGGTTTCTTTTCCAGATATAAACAGAGCTTCCTCCCTCGCTTTGTTTATGTGTCTGCCTGTCAACGTAGCGCCAGCGACTGTCTCTCCGCTTTGCTGCCGCTGCTCCCTCATCCTGTTTATAGGTCAGTGATGACTGCCATTGCCTCCACGCTACTGAGCAGAACTTCCCATAGCACTTCAGGATGTTTTAGTGACATTAACCTGTGCCGCCTGTCTGGAGCCTAACGTCCACCCTCTGCGCTAGCACTGCAGGCAGCATTTGCCTCAACAAAACTGAGCTTTTGCTTCCTGGGAGGCCCAAACATTTTCAGCTGTCCCCTGTGTGAAAATACAGCTGGGTCCTATTCATTGTCCCATCCGTTGCAAAGAGCATCAACAGAAACACAGCTGAAGAGTGAAAAAACTCTCCTACCCCTTCAGTCCCAAGCACGTGAAGCCTCACAGCGGGCAGCATCCTTGCCAGCCACTGAACATGGAGGCAAAAACCTGAGTGTGCCTGGTGCACGCTGCCTCAGCAGCAGTGAAGGCAAGCAGGGTCCATTGTTCTCTTTAGGCAGTGCATCACCCTTTCCTAGCACCTGTCTGCTGCCCTTGGGGGGAGAACTAATTTTGTTCCTCTTCACTGCCAGAGGAAAGTCATCTGTGACGGGAAAGTATTGCTTCAGAAGATCAAGCCCTGTATTCTCTCCTTTTTGTCCCCCAGGGAGTGCACAAAGGGCCCAATACCAGCCCTGTTTAGGCCATTTTTGCTCCATCCTGGCTCTTTTGAGAGGTCCTCAGGTCCACATCTGGAATGGGGAAAGGAAAAATACTGATCCCAGAAGAAATGCTCCCAAAGACACCTTAGTATATGTGAGAAATGGGGCACAAAGGATTATATCTGAGCAAGGGGATGTGGGCAGATATCGGGAGGAAAAATAGACGCTTCTTCCTTTCTCCTCTTTCTCTGGTACCTTTTAGCTGGATGCAGGTTTTTAATGTCTTTATCTAGCAGCGTCCAAGGTCATTAATGCAATAATTCTTTAGGTGTTTATTTCAGCAGGACACAGCAAGAAAAACAGGTCAGCAACATCATGTGATGTGAACATGCACAGGACACAACACGGGAGGAAGAGGGAAATCGGCTGTTGAGCACAGAGCCAGTTGCTGAAATAGAGCCAGTAAAGTGATCTGTCTACATCCCCACAGCACCGGGAGAGTCTTCTTCCTCTCCAAACCAGCCAGGTGAAGATCGGTAAGTCTAGAACCTCTGATGAACATTAAAGCTTTATGTTTTATGAAATCCATAGGAATAGGAGTGCAGCACTTGTACATATCACTTTTTTCAGTTACGAACACATAGTAGCAAAGAATTATTAGTAAAGACAGAACATTTTTGGTCAGACGTTGAAAGACAGTAGCATCTGTCTCTATGGCCCACAACCTCTTCCATATTACTGGATTATAATTCAGGGTCCATCAGCCTATGCCTAGCAGGAGTATGTAAATACGTCCTTTAACAACAAGCTCACAATCTGTTTTACAACACATACCATCCACAGTGCTTACAACTGCTCCTGCATTATCATGCTGTTTTGCTATTTAGAAAGATACCCAAAGAACATACACTGTGTTTAACCTCCTCTTTAGGTTGGGACATGGGGTGCAACAAATAAATATAACAATGAATGAGGCTGACCTGACCTCTGCCAGAAACTACTGCATAGTTTACAACCACTACAGAGGTTTCCAGAAACCTAAATGGCACTTACACATCTAGTTTTCACAGGTTTTGCATTGGTAGTGAGGTCCCTAACTACTAATTGTGCCTTCTAAAAATTTCCTTCCTGATCTTTAGAATAATGTCAAAAAATATGATGCATGAGGAAAATCAACACCTTCAGTTAAAAGGATTTGTTGTGGACAATTGAGCAAAATGAATATAGCATCAAAGCACTGTTTGTATGTAGATTGAAGTTAAGCACATGGCATAAATGCATATTCTTAGAAAAAAAGACTGATCTAATCCTTATGGTTCTTTAGATGCCACTGTAAGCTTTTAAAAATCTTTTAATGCAATAAAAAGTTGATGATTCTGACATACAGTCAGCTTCCTCTGCACTCAACAGGCACTGATCTATGTGACAAGATCACAGCTTCACATGACCCAGCGTGATGAAGCTTTGCAAATGCTATTCTGAATCTCATGATGCTGTGCTTTTTCTGTGATAACACCAGCTCTTGGAGTCATATGAACAAGTATGAATGTATTTGGGTTTCTTGCTTTATAAAGAAGTGTGCTTCCATCCCACCTTCTGGGAAGATGAAGTTGAAAAATCTGGAACCATTAGAAAATACACAACAAGATCCTAATATTTAAAACCTTTTTTTTTTTTTTCCCCCAGGTATGCTTAGGTTTCACTTCTTGTTGTACTCCATGGTTTTGTTACAGTGCGAGAGATTATACCTATATTTATTGTTTCCCCACTTTATGACACTGAAAAAATTTCACTGTACAAGAAAACTTCCTCACTTGAGTAGTGCTGAAGAAACGAGGTCCATCTTGATTTGGTTCAATATCTTATCCAAAGAGTAGTGCAAGAGCTCCTTTGTGGTACTTCTCATTGGCGTAATCACAACACTGGGTTTCTGTGGTAGATTCATTTGTTTTGTTCTCTCATATTGTTCCCCTCCTCATTTAGATACATCTGCATTCATTTCACAAGCAGCTTCCCTTGGAATCTTTTGTTCAACTGTTAATTATCTTATGCACCACTTTCTTTTCAGAGGCTTCCAATAAATGTAAAAAGATTTGATGGTCCAAAGAGGTGCATATACTTGATATGTTCCAAGATTTTCATCTGTACATTAGACTCTTATTTTCCTAAAAAATAAGGAGACCAAACCAGAAAAGATCAGCATACCTGAGCATGCCCCTGTAATTACCAAGCAACTGGTGAATAATGACAAAATATGCTAAACTTGCCTAATGTCTCTGATGAAAAAAACATAATCACAAGCTATGGAAAGGCAGAATGACATTTAACTCATTTTCCATTACTTCTCTGCCAGCTTTTGATGGTGTTCAATGATATAGCCCGCTAGTGTGCTGCTTCTGTTTATAGCAGTTCTCTGTGCCAAGTCCCACAGATGTTCAGATTTTTCCCCATGTGGATGGGATATTAGATACAATCTTTCCTCCACATCTAGTCCTGAGAGATACCAGAGGTAAAGCTTACAAAGCAAAATGGCAACCTCCTTTTTGAAGACCTGGGAATAAGGGAATGAGGGGAAGAACTAGTGAGAGAGTCATACCCAGGCCTATAGCTCCCNACCCAAGTGCAGGACCTGGCACTTGGCCTTGTTAAACCTCATATACATACATATGCATATATATACATAGGTACATGTACGTGAATCCATATACATGTGCATGTGCGTATACATGTACATGTATATGTACATATTGCACTGCATTCTTATTTGCTTATCAAAACAATTTCAGACAATTCAAACCAGTGCAAGTAGCCAATTTGGACAGTTCAAAACATAGCCTATTTGGATTCATTGGCAGGATTTCATACAATACAAAATCTATTCTGAAACACCCATATCTATGCGGTCTGCTTAGGAAAAGTGGTTTTACCTTTGAGAAAGACTTGTGTAAAGCTCAAAGTATCAGACCAATCTGGGGAAGAGATCTTGCATGGATAAGACAGGGCTTATAGCTACTCACAGCTTTTTACCATGGTGTGTCTCAATGGACTTTTTCTTTCCCTAAATGTAAATAACTTTATTTACCTTTGCAGAAAGGTATTTACCTTTTCTGAAATACAGATTAATGTGTTTGCTTATTTGTTACCAGCTTTGCTTTATGTCCTAGTGTAGGACCAGTTGCTGCTTTATTCGGTCAAAACCAACAGTTCAAACAACGTTTAGCTCTAGGAATAGCTTTTCCCAGCTGCAGACAGCAGTGTAAGAGCGCCTTCTACTTTTAGACAAAAGAAATGCAGGGCAGAAAAGCCATTGAGAACTTGAGCCCACAGAATTAAAGCCCATCTTTCTTGGGTACAAGTTGAGCTATTCTTAAATCAGAAGAAGGAAGGGCACAAGAGCTTTCTCTCTGTTAAAGAAAATGGGTCAAACTCATCCTCAGAGTAAGAAGGATATAGCTGTAGTCTTTGGACCATGACTACAAATACTTCTTGCTCCAGTGTAGGTGTGGTATCTCTGAGGAACCTTAGTGAGAATTCTATCAGTTTTTAAAACAAATTTTTAAAACAATTCTTGTAATTTTCTCTGTGGCTTTTAAGGACCTATGTGGGCATTAATGTGCTGACTTCACAGGGCACAATGCCAAACAGAGGTGTGAAGAAGCCCTCATTCTGGAACGTTTTTTTTCTCCTGGGTCATTTCAGTGATCCAGCTTCCCATACAGCTTCACAGCTGCAGTTGCCCAACTAAAGGAGCAGCCAGCTGTGGTGGAAAGGTACAAAGAAATAAACCCCACAACTAGACAGAAGAAGGGTGCAGGAACTACCTAAGCTAGCACAATCCCATTGTATATAAAACTAAGCAGAACTTGGACACCTGATAGCCACCTCTGGGTGAGGCTCTAATTCCTAAGCTGGAAAACTATGTTATTCCTCTGTGGACAGATCACCTAGTAAAGCTGTGGTCTGGAAGAGCCTTGGGAATATGTTCAGCTTCTGCCACGCAAATATTCCATGTCAGTAGGACAACTTAGGTCCTTAAAGCTGAGCACATGTCTTGGCAGCAGGGTTTGCTGTAATCCATGTACAAAGGGTAAAAAGTTAACACCATTGAAATCAACTGCACAATAGCCTTGAATTTCCCTGCAACATTTCTACCTTGATTTCCACATCATTTTTTCATTTTACTCTTTCCATAAGCACTGAGTTTTATATAAAGACTCTCTTAATCCACACATCATCTCCATATGAACAGAACTATAGTCAGAGTGAGATAGTTTTTCACCTCCTTTCTCTTTCTATCATTCCAGTGCATCCATAACGGGAACTAGTACGCCCAACACAGATCGTCATGTGCCCTTATGTTCAGGAAAGGACAGCCAAATCGTGCTGTGTTAAGTAAAGCGAAGAGTTCCTGTGATCTATTCAACAGCAGTTATAGGGCTGGCATGCAAGTTGTCACAACACCTTTTCATTATATTCATATATAATCCATTTCCCCACCCACATCCAGAAGAGAATTCATCCTTTGCTGAGAAACCAAGTGCTCTCCATTAAGCTTTTAACGGCAAGTCAGTTCAAGCAAAATTAGACAAATCATGCTGTTCAATGCTTGAAAAATCCATTTTCCAAGCCAGGGGATCCACTACGCTGCTGAAACACTGATATTTGAAATGAGGTAACTCAGGCAAGAACATGTGCAAGCCTACAAGGGGATCACATGGATGTGGTGAGTGATCGTATGTGCCCAGAGCAGTCACCGCCACAGCGTAACACCACTGCAGTGCAATACCTTGCAAAAAGCCAGAGCAGACACACAAACTGGAAGCAGTATCAGCACATCAGATCAGCCTTGTACCCATTAGTAAATCCTTTTGAGATACAGCACGATGCCAATGTAGCAAAACCACTTTGCAATGCTAATTACTCTCTATATGCTTTAAGCCAAGGCAAGAGTACAGAGCCTAACCTATACTGGCCGTGCCTAGCCTAGAGAAGAGTTATTAGTCAAACCATCCTGGAAAACTCTCTTAGCAGAAATGAGATATATACCAGTAAAAGGTTTTTTTTCCCTTAGAGCTTATACAAAGGCCTTCCATATTCCACAAAGTTTCAAGGCTTAGCCAGACAGTCCCTTTATTCCATCATCAGTCTCATGACACAGGTGTGGTCTACTTTTGTCAGAATATTATTCTTGCTAGGGAGAAGAATAGATGAGATCTTAGACCAGCAAAAGGTGTATTATGAATGAAACTGGATGCCATTTAAATGCCCTCTGTCAGTGGTTGCAAAAAAAAAAACTTTTGTCCAATCCCTAAAGGATGTTATCTTTACAATTAATAAAGTAATCTCACACACACACAGAGGAAAGGACAGGATATAAAAGCCAGAGTAAAGGCAAGGCATAGATTTTGGAACCTAAAATAGCCCTTTCAAAATACATCTGTCTCAAAAGCGAGGAAAGATGTGACAGACTGAACAGAATAAAATCCAAACACAATAATGCTTTATGTGATTTTATTCAGTCCAGTCTTCATCTATGAAACTGGCTTTCCTATGGACATTCTCATCTTCTTAAAACTAAATAAAAGAGAGCTCTTTTTAAAAAAATTTTGGTGGTAGGCTGCATACAATGGATGGTATATGATCTATTGTCAAAAACATTGGAACAGGAGTCAGGGAAACTCTTTCTGTGCAATCTTGGACATTTTTTTTCTTATGTCTACTTTGTTTCAAGTTTACCACCTCTTACACAACAATGAAGTTATTCACCCAGGGGTAAGCTGGAGACAAATTAGTTCTTGTTTTAAAAGTGTGATGAGAGGTGGCTGTTATGTGAAGTTCATAGTACTCAGTATCATATGTCTGTTATTTATTTGATCATCACAAAGCAATCCAGCTTGATTTTAAATATAGCATATTCATTAGCATAAAAATCTGAAACAAATAAAGTAAAAAGATTTTTTTTTCCCCCTTTTCTGTCACTGACATGTTGACTTCATATTTGGGCAAGTAACGCTGCCTCTGTCTTCCTCTTCTTCTTCATCCATCTTGTTGATTGATGCTGAAAGGTCTTTGGAGCCAGATCTGGGCTATATTTCATGTATGGGTCCCAACCAGCTGAAAGATGTCCTAAGCTTCCCTGCATATGCTCTGCACCACTGTAAAATATTAATAATTAAATGTGTTTGAAGAAGTTTTGATTTGAGAACAGAAAAGATAGTAACTAGTGATATAACCATCAGTTAGTTGCCTTAAAATTGCTCTCTCAGTTCTCTCACAGAGTTAGTATAGTCTACAACTTGAGAGTTTTATTATTATGGAAGTATACTCCCAGAAATAATTCAAATTTAAAAGCTCTTGTGGTAGAGAGGTAGAATTTGAGAAGCTGCCACATGATCAAAATGAAAAAACCAACACAGTGTTTTCTCAGCAATTTTTCAGGTAAGCATAAAGATGAATGGTTTTAATAATTGTTTCCATCAGAGAGATCTTGATATTTAATCTTATGAGATGAGGGAATTACATTAAATGCTATGTGCTACAAAGTTTCAGATACCTAATTATACAGCTAGTATATTCAGAAATGCGTAAGTAGATTTTTCAGCTTGCAACATTATTCAATAAATCTTAGGAAATTATATAAAAGAAGAGGTTCTCAAGGTTAGTATTTAAAAAATACTAATGAAGTTTTAGATACTGAGGAGCTTTATTTGGGCTCATGAATACTTTTCACTGACCTCAAGCACATTAAAAACCTGCCTCAAACTGAGAGAAAATTGTCTAGTTTTCACAGCACTCACTTGAAATTTTTGAGTTCTACAGTGAATTCATTATTCTGCCACTGGGTACCATTTTACCCACTTATCAAGTAAATTTATGCAGGGTAAATCAAGAAAGCCTGGAGCTTTTAGAGATAGAGTTATCTATTTCTAACAATCTGGATCTGTCTCTAGAGACTTGAGTCTGCTCAGGCCTGCATTATTTGATTCAGTTTTGAAGGGTTAGTTCCTTTTTTGTGCATAACATATTGCAAACCTACATCTTCTGGCACAACAAGGAAAACTTTTCCAACTCTCTGTAGAAGTTCTGCAACAATGAAACAAAAAAGTCAAGATCCATTGAGGCAGAAACAGCAAAGGAAGAAGCTGGAATCGGTATTCTTCCAGACTCATTTGGGAAGAAGGAAATTCAAATTCTAGTCCTTGCACCTATGACAGTTTTTTGCATTTTCCATTAGAAAATTAGTAGATAAACAAGCAGAAATTGGACCACCCACTGATATAAGCACCCCCATTCCTTTGAAGTCTGAGCATTAGAATCACAAGTAATTTTTAAAGCAAAACAGAGGAATTAGATAATTAATCATTGCAACACCGAGGACACCAGTACCTGAGTATCTTTAAAAATAATAGCCTTTCTTCTCTGGACAGTGCCCTTAAACATATCTAGATGCCTAAAGCAACCTGAGGACAGTGTATGTTAAGTGCTTAGTAGCTTTGGGTATCTTTGGTCTCCAGCTAGCAGCACTCCATCTACACAGTGCTGTAGATAGCTCCCAGTAGAAAGACTGTAGGGTGCTCAGTTGTAAACCATCTCAAACATAGATACAGACTCTGTTTTCCTCTTACTGCTTGAAAAGACCATACAGATTTCTGAAAGTCTTAGGGGTGAATCTTTTACAGCGTCAAACGGATACTGCTGCAAACACCAAAACTTATAAAAACCATTAAAATCACAAACTTGGATTCCACTGGCAAAACTGGCTTCAGACCCTACAAAGTCCACAGCAGATATATGCAGTATATGCTGGCATGGTCACAGCGGTGTTAATAACCAAATTCACAAGATGAAAGCTGTTTGTATGTCTGTCTGAAATGCTATGGAGTGCTTGCAGACATACCTTGCATCCCTAAGCCATCTAAGCCCCTGACTTAGCTCTACTTCACGTGCAAGTGAAACACACATGGCTTCACTTACTGGGAGCCAAAATCTGCATCCCTTTTTGTCAGTCCTTGAGAATGATAAAGTGCATCACAAGTTTTGGATACAAATGATGTTATCTGGCAGATTTTCTGCAAAAGTTGCCAAAGTCAATAAAGATTAACTGGGACCTGACATTTCTAATATAGAAAACTAAATGAAAAAAAGAAGTTCACAGAGAAGCCATAGTTCTGCCATATGATATCATAATGAAATGCCCACCCACCTACAGTATATAGAATCACACCTTAAAAGATATCACAGACATACATATGTGTATTTATTTCACTGTTTTGACATTTATCTTCCAAAAAACTCTTACAAATTAGCTGCCTTTGCATGTAAGTAACTTAGAAAACATATAACTTTGCCCAGGTAAGTAATGGCACGATGGGGGTTCTTGTTTGTATTTCTTTGAATCAGTAGTATGGAATGTACCAGAATATCAGACCAAGAAACATTCCTAACATTTTTGAAAAACATATTTTTATACTTCTACTGTCAAACTTTCAAATCACCATTTCATATCTGTCCACACAGACGCTCCCACAAACAATGCAAGGAATCCTCACCTTACTGATTATAGGTCTTATGTACACCCACAATAGCACTACAGGTAAATTCCACATAAAAGAAATTTTCTACATAACCCCAGTGCCATGCTGAAAATTAATTTTATTTTGTACAGTTTGTCAGGTTCTTCATTTTTATTAAATTTTCCTCTTTGGCTAGAGCATGCATATCTGTATTTGCGGGGGGGGTGTCCTGTATATATACCGGCATATATACAAGCAAGTCTCGCATAGGTTAAATTTTATGGTAACATGCTTAAATGGAAGCAGATGCAGAAATTTTCAGGCTCAGGTCCATGTTTAAGATCATTAAACTGTTTCTTCAGCTGTCCTTATAAGTATATGCACCAAGAAAGACTCCCAAAGCATGCAACATTTGCTGCAATTTTCCCAAACAATTGCGAGACAGCAGGGTGCATTTACCATACAACAACCACAGAGCCAAGTCCCAGGACTGCCGTGTTCCAGAAGTGGCACTGCTTGATAGACCTCAGTCTCCATTTGGTGCAGCTATCTGCAGAAGTATAATTTCTTTTCAGTTTCTGTCCTGTCTTCTTACATTGTCAATAAGATTAATTACCATCAATTCCAGCAATCATTGCAGTGCTCTCTATATTCATAAAAAGTAACTCACCAAATAGTAATCTCCAATAATATTTTTTCAGTCACAGTTGAGCTAATCTACCTTAGAATTGTTCCTTCTGGTTGCTTTCCTACTTGAGGCCACAAATTGTAAGATATAGTACTAGTTGGTTTCTGGGTTGCAAAGTGTTTCATTACTCTAATGAATACAAACATACAGAATAAACAAGGGCAGTTTTCTAACATTAGAAAAGTTCTCATGAATTGTGAACTCTTTTCAAAAATATGTGGCAGGAGAGTTGGCTGTACCAGTCCATTTGTGTAATCAATGGAAAATAAGACATTGGTCAAAAATCACACTTGAAACCAGAAGAAACACAGGTCCCAAGACTTCGTTTTCTGTTGCTGGTCAAATTAGCATCTCAGATGGTATAAAATAATAAATTAAGACTTCTAAAAATACGTGATTCGTTTTGATGATTTTTTTCCACCCCTTCCAGCCAGTGAGCAAATCCACATACTCTATTCATAAACTTTAAGGCCTAAAAAGACCTCAAGGTTATTTGGTGTTCTCTCGAGTACCTCACACACAATTAAGTTTCATCCAATTGCCCCTCTACTAAACTCATGAACATACCAACGGGAAGATATTGGATTTTGATATAAAGAGTTTAAAGGGCAGGAAATCCACTTCCTAGCTTGTCCTGAAGGTTTATGTACTTCATTAACGAGATGTTCCTCCTTCAAATTTGTAAAGGATCAGCTGCTAAGCCTTCACTGTGCTGCCTTCCTGGTCTGTGCCTTTTTTATATTTGGCATGCGCTTCCTATGAAGATGCACTGCACTCAAATCATCTCCCAGACATTCTTCTATTTTCACCTGCAGGGCATATTCTTCAGCCTTCAAAACACTTTTATGTATCTCTTCTGCTGTGCCTCCAGTTTCTCATTCTTCCTTTTGCAAAACAGTCTCTATGGTCGAATACCATAGTCCAGCAGCACTGTCTCAAAGGCAGAAACTGCCTTCCTGGTGCCTGCTGTTTTGTACAGCTCAGCACTGCTTTACTTGCTGCTCTCTGTGGAGGGCTGCTGCTGAAATGTCTGCACAGGCACCTCTCCAAATCCAAAGCCCATGTTCTGCAGCCATGTTCCCAGGTAATAAACTTTCATTTGCAAACATAGATGTCCTTGCTTATCACATGATTGTGATCACTCCATCAGCTGTCTCATCCTTTCAATTTAACAGTCTGCTGATCACTATATTATCTCCACATTTTCTCTGTAATAAACTTAGGCTGTTGCTAAAAATAAGCACTAGTTTCAGTCTTGTGACTGTCTTGACAATATCTTGCTTAGTGATAAAAAAAATAAATCTGTGAGAATTCCTCACTTGCAACAACTTGTAGAAATTTTCATTTACCTTGGTTTTGACCTATAAGATAGCTTTGATACAAAACAGCACTAATATGTAAATCAGAACACTGATCAGTACTGACAAAGTACCTCAATAGTCACTAATCACACTCATGCTTCTTTCAAGCACTCCTGTCATCTCTTCAGCCAACTTCTCTATGCTAGATTAGTACAACTATGCCTACTGGTTTTAAAAGATTTTCTATAGACATTTGCCATCATCCTTCTCACATATTAAAGCACTGTAAGATTCTTCATAAGGTACTAATGAATTCTTCTGCTTCTTTGCAGACACACAGAGTTATATTTAATGGTTTTTTTCCTCTTCCAAATTTCCAGCTAGTAATATTCCTCCTAATTTTCAAAATTTCCTTTATTGCTCGGATATTTATGTTCTTTATCCTTCTTTTTCTGGGATCTAGATTTTTCTTTTGTCTATTGTTTCCCTATTTTTTTTCCAGTGTTTCATAACCTGCCATTTATTTTTATTACTGTAACATTTTACAATTTCATTTTATATACAGTTTTATATACACTTATTTTGTTTCACTTCATCTTTGAGTCATGAAGTCATCTTCTTTCTGACTAGCTGGTACACTATCATCTCACAGAGTTAGCAAGCTATATAGCTGTACTGAGAACATGGAAATTAGTACTGTCTTAAACAAGGGATCCACTGTCACTGACATAGTCTTACCAAAGTACTGACATAGTTTTACCAAAGTCTTACCACTGTTACAAAAGTAAGAACATCGATGACTGCATGAATTTCTAATTTCCTAGTTCAGAATATAACATACATAGTTCCTTGGGATTATAATATGCTGACCCATGCAGAATTACAAAAAACAACAGGAGAGGAGGCTAAAAGCCTTCCTTTCTCTTCTTGCCCCTCTAAAGGGCAGAGATGCCCTTTCCTTGAAGCCAGGCACTGCCAAACACCTGCATACAAAGTCACTTACCTCCCCTAAGAGGTAATTTGCACTCTTAATACTCAGGTTTTTTGGCTGTATTGAAACCACAAGAAAATTAAAAAGATAAACTTTCAAAGATTGATTTGTATTAGCATAAACAGTGGTAGCAAAAAAGCCCAGCTTCACCAGATCTCAGCTGTGGTCACTTGGAGCTGGTGCCAACAAACACAGCAAGGTTTACTCTACAGAGACTGTGAGAAGGTCAAGAGGGACGACCACACTACTCAAGGCTGAACAAAGTGTTTTAATGCAAGCAGAGAGATTCAAAGAAAAAAAAAATAACTTTNGGGTTAAACCACAACAAAGGTCCATAAACTGTGAAACTGAGGTAAAAAGTAGCATGTCGTTTCATAGGCAGAAGAACAAAGCCTTTGCTTATGCACTGAAAGAAATCTGAAACCCAGTTTTGAAGCTGGACAACTTGTAACAGAAGTTGGGAGAAAGCACTGAGGAGGAGGAGGAAACAGTGACACTTCCATAGAAAGCAAGGTTCATGCAGCTAGCAGCTAACCCACTTCTTGCCCAGTATTCAGCTTACAGAGACTTGGACAAGGTGCTTCCTTCCCTGCGCAGAGAATGTGTCCAACAAAGCAAGTATTTTTGGCACTGAAGTCCATCAAGGAGGATTGAACCCATCCAGTGAAGGAGTAGAGTATTTGACAAATTTCAACTTAGAAAAAAAAGGCTTAGGGAGAGAATTGCAACAGATACATTGCAAATCTTGTAAAACAATTATTAGGTCAATTATCAGCTTATCAGTGTCTGATACTGATTTATCTGTACAAAACAGAAGTTACCGATATGAATCATGAATACTTGACCCACTCTTCAATTTCCTCTGCCAAACCTCTCCCTTCACCTCAAATTTTGTGAAATTTTGGCTCAGAACCAAATCTAGTTTTAACATTCATATTTCAGGCTTGTCGAAGAAATCTGTCTTAGTGGCTTAATCATGTGGGAAAATGTTCCCTTGGTGTTTGCCCCTGCCTTCCTTATCAAGAAATAGAGTATTTAAAAAGGATCATAAATTACCCCCCAACCCTTTCTCTTACTCTCCCACCAGGATGAACAAGCTCTGTATCCCAAACACAAAGTTTTGACATATGGGAGAGCAAGAAAGAAGCTAAAAGAAAGGCTAGATGCAACAGCGACCCCTTGTCTACTTCTTTCCTTTTCATAAATAGACAGTACTGTGGTCCAAAGAGGACCCCTCCCAGCAGCATTATCACCAGACGCCTCTGAGAACAAACTTTATCTTCTTGGGGCGTTTTTTTTTCTCCTCTCTCCTCTCCTAAAGCTCTTGTGTATTGTTATGCTTTTATTTTCACAGGCTTTGAGCAAAGATAGTTCAGGGAAAGTCAGAAGGCTTCATTGTAAAAGGGTGAAAGTAATTACATTTCACACTCCAAAGTGGCTGCACAGATGTGACTTTGCTTTTTGTGTCTCCGCTCTAGCCAGAATCATGTTGTTGCAGATCTGCCCACAAGGTCTTCCCCAAAGCAGGTACTTTGTAGAGTCCAAAGACAAATCACTGGCCTGTCTCTCAATGTCTGAAACTCAGTCAAAACCACACCTGCAAGGCAAATGAAGGTGTGTTAGAAGTACAGGTAGACGTATTTCTACTAGCTTTAACCTCTCATTCACAGGGAACAGTAGCTGTCAAAATATGACAGCATGGACTGCAGAGTCAGTTGTACACTGTGCTAGCAATCTAGGGGATGAAGTCACTTTTTATCCATACAGTAATTTTCAACATTACCCACAGGGTTGCTAAACTGAAGATAAGAGGGGTTCACCTAGCCTTGTTAGAACTGGACTCTTATTCAGCTTTGTAGAAATGCCTAGTCTGGTCATAGCCTGTGCAAACTCAGTATCTGAAAGCAAAGAGTTGTTTAAAGAGAAGTGTAGCCTGTTCCTCGCCACCCCCCTCCTTCCCCACCTCCCCCCCGTGTTTTATTTGACATGACTTATGAAATGTGCGATGCTCCTGTGTCAGCATTTTGCGTCAGTTGTTCTCAAGAAATTACAGGGAGCGGGCACAAATGATGTGGCTGGACAAAGTAACATGGTTTTGCAGTTATCCCCTGGCATACACTTTCAGTTGCTGGCATTAGGAAATGAAAGCTCATCACATACAACTAAGCTGCTTTGGAAAAATACTCAGGGAACACGTGGAAGAGATATTAACAAAAGCTTTCCAGCTACCCCTCATAGTTGCCAGATGCTGAGTAGCCAGCAGAAGCAAATGATTTTTATGTGGCTGCTCAGCATCTCTCCTCAGGTCAAGAGTGGATGCCCTTCAGAGAGAGGAAGGATGGCACACAGGGAGGGAGAAGGGTCATGCTTCTCCCCTAGACCGAGCTTCCTTTGCTCTCCTTTCAAGTATGTGATAGTTTTTAATGACAGTATTCTAAAAGGGAGATGAGTTAGTGGACAGAACCAAAGAAGAAGTCAGAGACCTGTGAATACACAAATCTCCCATTTCTCATGCTGATTTCTATTCCGTGTATCCAGGATTTTTCTTCCATTCTCTGTATGTTCTTACACCATGTACTATATCAGATTTCAGGGCTCACCTAACCAAAAAGTGTTCCTCTATACAGGTGGATCACTCACATCTCTGGTTAACTTTCCACTGGATCCTGCTCTGATGCTAATATAGAAACAAGGCATATTTTTAAGATCAAATGAGTCCCCCTCAAATACTGGAAAACCCCCAAAGATAAACTTTTCTGGACAGACAAGAGAGTGTATGAGAAGCTCCTGTGAAAGGAACCATTTAAAATCCCTTGAGCTCTCATACTGAAATAATATTCATATGACATTTAAATTATACAGTCTCTAATGTGCTTCATATATTAAGCATATACATTTATATTTTTAAGACACAATGGCCTTAAGGCCACTGCGTACTACACAGATTGTCATTTTCCCTTGAAGCCGAACTACACGTAGGAATATATAGGCCTGTTTTCACTGCCATTTCATGTGCAAATATCATTATTTGTAAAAGTACGTACTCCTATGCCTAGCTTCACATTACACAAAGAAGGGAGGAATGTAAGGGTCCTAGGATGAGAAGGGGAACATTTTGTTCTCAGTTACTGACTCAGCTTGAGGTCAGCAGCAATCCAAAGTTGTCTGCAGATGAATGGAGCTCAGTGATTCATGTGAAATAAATCATCACTCCCAGCAGTTAGGTCCACAAAACCAATCAGTAGTGTTGCTAAAAAGCAACACAGAGAAAAGAGAATCCAGAATCCCGTTCCTGAGCAGACATCTCCTAGGAGGTCCCTTGCAGGTAGCCCCTGTCCTAAGCAGTACTGGCAGGATCAGGAGGAGGAACTGTGCATCCATTGCATTTCTTGAGCCTATCCCATCAATCAAGAGATTTCCATTTCCCAGGCTGTGAGTATTCTCCTTTTCAGGAGCATAAGACCTTCAAGGAATTAAAGCCTTATTTTAGAGGAATGGGAACTCATTTCCATAGACCTCAGGAAGTCATTCACATCAGCACAGAGTGAGTGAAAGACACTGTCATATGTGGTAGAGTTTCACACTAGCTTGTCACGATTTTGAAAGAGATCAGGAGGTGAAAAATACACAACCACTACCAGCCAGTCCCAGTATGTTGATCAGTATGTGTCTTGACCAACTTTGGGAGAAGCTCTCCAAAACAGATTAAGTTCTACTTCAATCAGACAGTAGCTTTCAAGACTGTAACATTTTTCTGCCATTGAGCCACAGTCCAGATTTACTAATGACAACAGTCCAATTTCATGGGCTAGCATTCAGTATGAACCATCAGTTACTAAGGCGGCAATGATCAATGACCACCTTTCTTTAAGATAGTTGATTTCAAAATCCAGGTGTTCCTACACAAGGCTCACACCTGCCCTGCTCTGAGCTCTCCCCAGTCTACAGCAGGCCCAAAACAATGAAAGAAGGGAACCAAAGAATATGAGACATGGAGAACGAGGAGAGAGAAACCTTTAATTCTGGCCCATCCTGAAGGACATAACAACATCACCATGCAATGCAGGGTAGCTATTGATGTGGACAGGTTTTCAAAGGTACTTATTGAGAAGTTGAGAAGGTCTGATTTGGGACTCCCCCATCACACACTCTGTCCAGGTGACTCGAAGGTGTTGCTGCACATGGCAGCATTCCTGAGAAATTTTTACATTAGGCAGACATGACTCGAATAAGCCTTAGCGTTAACAAAATAAACTGGGCCCAGTTATTAAGCCACCATACACAAGCTCTGCGATTTCCAACTTGAATCACAAATGTAAGCTCGCTTAGCATCCTCGCCAGTGGCCTTTTCCTCCAAAAGAGAAAAAACTGACTCACGCTCCATGAGAAGCTGAGAAATTTATATCAATAGGAGGAAAATGATAAGCATCTTTTGAAAATCTTTTGTACATATTTCCTGGTAGCTTCACACATGTAGCTGGGAAAGCTGTAGGATAATAAATTTGCTAATCACCTTTCTGCTATAAAACTTTTCTAGGCTAGGTCATAATTCATATAGGTGTACTTCAAAGCAATAACTCTGTCTAATCTTTCTGTCCCAAGCTTCTCCAAATTATCATTTTTATTGTTTTGTTCCAACATTGTTATTTACAGGGGAAGGAAAAAAATATTGGCAAACTGTTCAAGGTGTTATACAGAGAGTGTAATGGGATCCTGGTTACACTGCATCTCTCCTTGGAGAACAAATCAGCTCACAGTGTCTTCCTGTACCAGAAGGCTGCAGAGGAGCCCATGCTATCAGAAAGCACTAGGGCTGATTTCTTCTGGTATGGTTTGGTGTAACTGCTTTGCCTTTTCAAAAAGGATATAATGTGACAGTGAACAGAGCTGGAAGAGGAGCAATTCAGAAAGGAGAGTACCAACTATTGGGTGCTCTTAGTTCACACTGGGTGTAACAGACATAAGCTCAGCACACCCACATCAAGAGAGAGGACATACCTGATACACAGATACATCAAATGCTTCACTTGGCACCAGACCAGTTGTGTGGTAAGCCTATGTATTTGGTTATTTGATTGACTTATGCAGGTCAGAGACAGTCAGTGCTGAGCAGTCAAAGGGGAACCCAGCAACAGTTGTATGGCTTCACTCACAGTTATGCAGACAAGGAAATAGGTTGACAGGTTTGTACAATCAAGTATAAATGACTCAACACAAAACTCATAACTTGAAATTTTTAATTTCTTTGGCAATCCATTTCTATGGCAGTAGCTAAATTCCTGCAGCTGCTTTAGTGACTGGTAATATCAACTATTAACAGAAGACACCACTCTTACACCCTATGTTGATTAAAGGCCTGTTTTAGAGACCTGATAAAAGTTTCTTCCTCATGATTCAACTATGAGAAATACTGTATGTTCTCAGTGTTAAAAAATGTCACCTACACTCCTGAACAGAGTCCCTATTGACACATGAATGAATTCAGTATTTCAATTTCAGTTCAAACATTTGGAATGAGTACTTGAAGGCCAAAAAAAAGAAGAATCTGATGTCTCCACAAATAAGACTAGCTTAGCAGTTCCTGTGGCACAGAATGAATGGAAAAATAACCCTAGGAATGCAAGGGAGATGCTGACTCATAGAAAGACATCCAGTGACTACCGGCTGCAGTGTGGGCAGGAAGCATACAAGGGCAGCATCGAAAGAATCAGTCTTGAACACTGAAAGTTCCCACCTTAATGAAGCATTGAGGTGATGAAGAAGGCAAACAGAACATGCTCCTTGGAACAGGACTTGTGGTCCATATAACATCTACTGACTTGCCCAGTGTAGTATCAGGTATGGTGTAGTAAGGATGCTTTGACAGCTGCTGCCAAAATGTGCTGCATTAGGATGACACACGCAGTAGAGAGGGGAAAGGTCTTAGAGTCCTCTCTCTTTTCAGGCAGATGATGCAACCAATAAAAAAATTACCACATGACCTATTACCACACACAGAACTCGCCTGATTTATTTCCCAAGAAAAACCACTTGTTTATTTCTTGTATCAGAGAGGTTCAGAACCTTGTTGGGACAAGCCCTGATGATTAACAACAATCTGTTGCCTTATTCAGAGCCTACATCATGTTTCTGGTTTTGAAACTGGAACAGTTCATGAAATCTTATCTCTGGAGAGGCATTTACAGGAAATGTTCTCCAAGACTGATGCTCAAAAAAACAAGCAGAAATTTTTGATTGAGAATGATTTTTCAGAATAAATTAAAATTCTGCAATATTTATTCATATTTCCTTCAAATTAAAAAAAAGAAAGATTTTTAAATCAAAATATTTTGTTTTAAATAAAATGACAAAACGTTAATTCACTTTTCCAATTTGTCTTTTTTTAATCACAGATGCTTCTTTTTTTTTCCCTATTTTTTTTTGTTTTGTAAATCAGCGCATTTATATCCTGAGGAATTTAGGCTAATTAACTTTAAATCAACTTTAATTAAAAGCTTTAGTTATTTCCATGCAGGTTTGTTTCAAAATCAGAAATAGGTGTGGAAGTTACTGGCACTACTCAGCAAATAAATTTTTATTGAAATCATAGAAAAATTTGGGTTGGAGGGGACCTCTAGAGGTTATCTGGTACAATCTCTCACTCAAAGCAAGGGTCAGTTTACTCAAGGTCTTCCCAAGCCACATTTTCAAAATTTCCAAGGATGAGAAGTCCCCAACCTCTCCAGCATTAAGTTTTGTCTGTCAGATATGTTTGCTCCATGAAGTAGCTTGAATGGAACTCTTCCACCATGTGACATGACTTACACAGTTAACAAAGATCAAAGTATAATGGCTGCAAGTAGAACAAAGTTCAATATATCATGGGGTACTACGTGCAACAGTTGCACAGAGATGTTGCTGTTACTGGAGACAGGGCTGCATACACAATGAGGTCTATCTTCTATGAAAATAATCTTCAAGAAATTCAGGGTAGTTACCCAGGTGTCATAGTTATTCCAAGCCTGAAACCGTACAAGCACCCCAAATGTGTCACTTTTTACCTGTTTATTTCTGTGGATAAAAAGTAAATGGGAACAACTTTTAAGGGAGCTTAAACCTTCAGTGAGTTTTCCGGCACTGCAAGCTCTCATAAACTCTTCTTTTGGAAAGCAGAAACTATTGTTGTTGTTGCTGTCCTCATAGACAGCAATGGTTCATTAGCTTACCAAATCCCCGTTCAACTTACTCTTAAAATTATAATTAAAGGATCCCTACAGCTTTTACCCAGCTCATCACTGAAGTAAGATCTGAATCAGACTCTGGAGGTATCTATCTCCCTTAACTGTGGACAGAGCTGCTGGTGAGTGGGCAGCCTTGATTACTTGCCCAAATATGGTTAGGAGGAATCAAGGTCAATGTGTATGTCTTTTAGGAAACATATGCCCTGGAATAGCTTCCAACTGTTAAACAGAAACTGTGAGTTTGCCATTGTTTCCCTTCTTTTCAGCTGAAGGAGCCAAGCTGCCATAACTACAACAGCATAACAGGAAAAAACAAGAACATTTAAATCTTTGCTCTGGTGGCGCATTTCCTGTTCATTTTCGGTGTGCTCGTTTCCACACTATTACCAAAAATTTCTCAAAGCTTCCAGCAGCACTGTCATAACAATTCAAAAAGCAAGGTATATGCAAGGTTGGCACTTGCCAAGGTTGGCTCAACTCTTTGTTTCATAAGTCTCTAAAAATAAAGCCTGAGACACACCACATACTGATATTGCACAATGGTCCCATGATAAGCAGCAACATATCCAAATTCTGATTATTTCTCCTGTAAATTACTGCCAGCTCCTCTTCACCTGGGGTCTCCAGATTAAAACCTTCAATGTGTTCCACATATAGGAATCCTTGACAGTCTTCTTCCCATGACCTCTCTAGATCCTTCAGCTGACTTCTCTTCATTACGTATTTCTTGCTGCTTGTCTTCATGGTCCTCCTCATGTCCCTTGCTTTTAATCCCCTTTCTTATGTCTCCTTCTTCCCAGCCATGTATCCCAACAAACTATTTCGTTGAGCTTTTCCCAATATTTTTGTCCTGTGCTTTTTTCTTCTGTGTCTGTAATTGCTGCAAACATTCCTTCCTGATGGACATACTGTCATTCACTCCTGAACGTGCACTTCTAAGAAGACTACAAACCATAGCTCTTCCCCTAGAAAACTGCTGACTGATTGAAAAAGTTACAATTAGAGAGAACAGACATTCTTGGGGGTGAGGCAGGGGTCAGCAGAGCACACAGATGAGCAGAAGCAGCTAGTGTTCCATTCTCTCCTTTCTTTGAATATTGTGCATGTGCTATCAGGTTTCTGAGTTAACATTTTCATTACTGGCTGTAAAATGCCTCATTAATAATAGTAATAATAATTCTAGTCATCCTCCCTGTCCAGTTAATTGTAAATATCAGTCTTACAATTTTCCCCTGAAGAAAGTTTCAGGGAGGTTTTTCCAGACTGAAAACAGGCAGTGGTGTACAGTGTAGCAAAAATCCAATGCTTTGCCACTCCTTCCTTCCTGGTCCTGGAACAGTCATCCTGCAGAGCATCTCATCCTAACCGCCTGATGCAAGGAGAGCCAGCATCTTGTGTACCGTTTTAATTGGCTGGAAAGTATGTTCCGATTCTCAAGTCTTTGAATTCCAGCTTTTCCAAACAAAGTAGTCCCAGCAGGGTCCCATTGGTTATTTCTGCATTGTTTTATTTGAAAGGCTCATTTGCCTGACAATGAATTATAACATGTGCTAGTAATTAGCTGCGGAACTCTCATCAAATGCTAAATAAATTCCCTGTGATCAAAATCATATTAGGCAAATAAATACCAAGTAATTGATAAACAAAGGCTTACTGTGGGTGTTTGTTGTATGAAGAAAACTTAACGAAAGTCTTGTGTCCTCAAGAGCTTACCCGAAGAATGGAAAAGCCGCAGAGGCAGAAAGGCAGCAACAGCAGCAGGATTAGTGTGCTCTTAAAAGGAAACAAAAATTAAAACAAGAGATGACTGAGGAGCTAGCCAGAGGATGGGACAGGAGGAGAAGGTTGAATCATTCAAAGACTTCTGGGCCTGGAGGTTACCTGATCATTCCTTACCCCTCTTTAAAGGCACTAAGAAATAGTAAGCTAGATTTTCTTTCTGTGCAAAAAATACAGCTCCACTGAGCTTGTCTCCTCCAATAGAGTAGTGCTGATGTACACCAGATGACAACCTGTCCTGCTCATTAAAGACTTGTGATTGGTACTAGCAGGCTGTTTGCTGGCTTTAAAACCAGACATTAGAGAACACCACTTGTCCTTTTAATTCAGATTTTGAAATAAAATAATCTGAATCCATTTGTTCTTTAATTTTCTTTATACTCCCTGCAAGAAATTTTCGGGGTGACCTTTTGCAGAGGGATGACAAACCATCTAGTTCTTCTACATTTTCATAAGAAGAAAATCAAGTATGAAACTTACAGGAGCAAATTTTCTCAGCTCGAATCAAAATCCACTGGACTGTGATACAGCCTTAAATTATCCCTTTGGGGATTCATAAATCTTTGGATAATTTGAGCAAAGATCCCCTCTAAGGGGATAAAACTCCTAATGGAATTGACAAAACAAGTGGAAAATTTATTTTCCAGTCAGACTCGCACAATTCCTAACTCAGGAGGAATGAAGACACAACTGAGAGCTCAAGGCAAAGAGTTCTCTTGAGGTTTCTCAAGAACTGGAAGCTGGAATAATCATCTTACTCTTCGAAAGGTGGACATTTAATTGGACAATCCATGTCCTGGTTTTCAGAAAAAGGGTATGCAGTGCTAACTCTGAGTCATATTTATTTAAGACAGCTTAGGATGGCACCCAAATTTCTCTATGCTTTACTTCTGTTGTCTGGAAGAATGTAAGTAGAGCCCTCCTGAACAGAACAACTCATCATGCAAAACTTCTTTTCTAATTCGAATGTGGTAAAAATGACTATGCATAAATGCAAATAACTGATGAGCAGCAGGTAATAGAAAGGTGTTTCAGTATTTCCTTCAAATTATTATTGCATAAAGGTTTCAAATTGCCCATGTACAAATAAATGGCCACACTTTCAATATAAGGATATTTTCTCTTTGGAGATTGCTATTCAGAAGACTTCAGGTCCATCTCTGAAGCAAAGACCCTAGCTCTAAATCAAATAAAATAGTGCCAATTTGTTGCTGTAATGATGTTCCAACAAAAAGCACAAGACAAAGCAGCTTGGTGTCCTGAATGGTAGCCTCCCAAATCCTCTACTTCTGGGCATTAGGGAGGAGGAGCTTTGTAATTTTGAGCAAAGAAAAAGATCACTCCTTTAAGATGCAGAGGTGAAGAACTCGCTCCCATGTGAGGGACAGATAAACCTGGCAGCTGGAATGGACTGCGCTCTTTGGTACATCTGCAATCTTCACCAGGATAATCAATATGAAAACACACCCACAATCTTGAGATCTGACAATATGCTAATTTTATTTGCTAATAAATCAGTCAGTGTATATATATGTTTTTTCCTGATTATCTTCAGGATTCAAGAATAAAGTTCAAATTCCTTGAATTATGTCTTCAAAACAAACAGGCAAAATGTATTTTTGGCAATGTTGTTTCAAAGTACAATCATAGGCTGTCAGCATGCTATATACGCTTTCCTCTTATTGGAATATGATATTGAAAGCCACAAAGCACATTCAAACAATATTGTGTTTAAAACCAAAGTCCCAGGGCAGCAAGGACATACTCAGAGTTAATATAGCCAAAGCATTCTTGACACCACTTCATTTTTCCCAGTTGGTGTGCACGCTGTCTGCATGCCAATAGTCTTACATAGCAAACTGTACCTGCACTGAATGAGTCTCTAGGACAGCTCTCAGAGTTGTTGGAATGATCAGTTGACAACCTTTGCTGCTAGGTCACTAATTAAACACCAGCCTCATGATAACAATGACTAATCTTTCTAACCTACTGTTTTAATATCATGTGCAAAATAAGGCAGTGGTTTCAGCCCTGTTTCCAGCAGCCAGCAGCCACAATACAGAATGCACTTTCACATTTATGACCAGGTAGTTTGGTGGTTTGTTGTATTGAAAGCCTCCAAACAGAGAAGGATGGAAAGGACTTGACAAAAAAAGCCCTCTGTCATGCAGGATTTGCTAATCGTGACTGTGAGATGCTGGCAGAGTAGCAAAAGGTGAGTGTCAGAACTATCCATAGGTCTAGGTAGTTGTCCCAAGCACTGTAATGTCAGGGCAAGAAATTGTTTGTATTCTAGTTTCCTTATATCAGGGTGCAGGAAAATCAGGTTTTTCTGTTATTGTCCTGTAATGGGGGTCATGACCTATGCTCCCCCTCTCCCATCCTAATGCCCAGTAGCATCACGAGCTAAGTCCAGTTCTTCAGGGATGCCCCTGCCTCTTCCTTCTAAAATCCCTTTCTGCACCTTCAGCTTAGCCCCATCCCTTCCTCTCTGGGAAAGCAGGGGCTTTGTCTCCATTTGGAGGAGCCCTGAGCTGGCTGCAGGAGCTGTGACCTATTCCTGCCCCAGTTAAATGGAGAGCTCACCCACCCCATGCTATGAATCTGTCACACCACGAGAGCACGGCCAACTCCTGTCGGCTGTCGGGCACCACCACCTCATGTCTGGCTGTAAGATGGCCTCTGTCAGTCCTTTTGCAAAGTATTCACTGTAAGAGTTCATAAAGTAATTATTCTAGGATGACAGGTTTTTGATGCCAAACATAACATTAAATCCCATGTCTACATATAACTGCAAAGGAAATATCTGATCATGATTGTAAATTTATTTATAAATTCAATTTTAAACCCCTTCAGTATTTCTTCTGGGGTGATTTTTTTAAAAAATAAAGATTAAATTGCTAGAAAGTTTGCTTCTGAAGATTTGACCTTGAAGCAAAATTCAAATCCTTAAATGTCTAGACTGTGCAGTGGAACCAACTCCTTCCTCTGCAACTTGCTAACTCCTGCATTTCTCAGAGGACTGCAGTTGAAGATAAAGGCATCTGGTGACAAGGAGCAGTTAAACAAATGTGTACACAAAGAATATTTTCTGTCTCAGGGATTTCAGATTTTTCCTAAGTCCCTTTGACGAAAATATGGAAATGTCAAGCTTCCAAAGCAGTGTGCGTTTTCCAGCACACTGGCCCTTTTAAGAGATAAGGGCACTCAACACCTCCTTAGGAAATGGACATTTAAAAAAAAATACAAGCTGCTCCCTGCAAAAACTCACCTGCTTCAAAACTCCCACTTACGCAAAAGAAGAGAAAGAACAGGAGCTGGTTTTCAATGTCAGCGCTGTTAAATCACATCTCATAAGCATTTCATAAAAGAAATCCACTTGACTACATAACAGCTGTAGAAATTTGCTTTGCAAGCACACACCAAAGCACACCAAAAGCCGTGCTTACCATTCCTCCCCGGCCACATGGAAGCTGGCTGCTCTTGTGGTCACACACGTGAGGCACAAGCATTTGGCTGCAGCCTGAGGAAAGCTCACCTGTTTACATGTGAGGGTGGCTCTTCTCCGCTGCAGATTCCCCCTGGCTTTTCCTTGCTCCTGCCAATGTTGATCCTACTGTTATCAACTTTTTAAAATATATTATCATTTATTTATCACTGCTATACTGAACTACATAACCAATGCTAAACCCATCTCAGCACTAACACGGGGGCATTTTTCAAAAAACAAAAAAGGCTCAGAGGAGCCAGGGTGTCCGGAACAGCTGCTTTAGTGCCCAGGGAGCCTCGCAGCATAAATCTTCACAGGCCGCTTCATTAATTAATAATCTGTAAGCATCTAATTGGTACCACTGGATATTCCAGGCATAGAAATGTCAGCTTGAGGAAGGAGGCAGCAGAGGAAAGGCTGTTTCAGGAATATTTTTCCTGATACTGTTCCTATAACCTGTAGCTTGCCACTTTATCAACCGAGCTCTCCCCTCCATGCAACATCCAGAGTGCTCCCATGGGACACAGTTGTCTCATGCTTACTTCAATAGATGTTATTTGTGTTCTTGGGGCTGTGGAGCAAGAAGAAACATAATCAAACCCACCCTTGGGTCTCTTCCAGAGGCCACAGGGGGCAATGGCAAAGCTCCTGTTGACTTTGGACCCAACCTTGCCTTAGCCCACACTCAGGATGGGTGAGTGAGTGAAGGTCTGCGTAAGGGCTGGAGGGTCTGCTCCAGGGAAGGGTTTTGGTTACATCATAAAGTCTGTACTAGCTAAAGGCTGTGACAGTGCTCTCAATAAGCATTTTTATTACCTGAGGGTAAGTGTCAGCCTTGTCAAGGACTGCTTCCAAAGCATCAAGAGAGAAGAGTGAGCCCCATTGGACACAAGGACATCCCTTCCCACCCTTCCTCTTGCTAAATATGCGCACAATCTATAAGGAGACATGTACCTTCCCATCTGAAAAAAAGAAGCGACAGGCCCAAATTAGGGCTGCCATGAGCGGGATTGGAAAGCCTTAGGTAAACTCACATCTTTGAGTAAATGTATAAAATATTCTTTGTTTCAAAATCCTTCATTAAAGTACTGCCTTGCTTCCCCTACAAAAGGAACAATACCCCTGCATTGAGGCAAACTCCCAAAGGACAGAGCTTGGGAATGTGAACACAGCTGGACCTCCCCAGTCGTACTAGTGGATGCCTCCGGTGCTGGAACTGAGGACCACCTCCCAAAGCCACAGACTTGAAGGTGGTGTCCGAGCTGCCACCAGGCCAGCCTGGCAGCTGCCATGATGCCCTCTGCGAGACCAGCCAGACCTCTGACAATGGAATGTAAAAGTGGGAGTGGTGGAGGGGAAGATGCCTGCAGCCTGAGATCTCTTCTCAGCTCCTTCCCTCAGAAGTCCCACAGCACATAGCAGGGACAGGGATCCTTCCCACCTCCCACATCTCCAGGAAGACCTGAAAGGACTCAGAGCTTTGCCCTGCCGCTGTGGAAGTTTGTTGAATCCAAGACCTTTTAATGTAGTTTCAGAGATGAGATGTTTTGGTTAAAGTGCTTTGCCAGAAGGTTTCCAACTAGCTCTAACTATGATGAGACTTTTCAAAACTCATTAGACCCCAGTTTATCAAATTGTTCTGCTAATCTGTCTCACAGCCTCCCCTTCAAACTTTTGCTGTGCCATAGCATCACTAACACTGATCCCCTCTGCCTCTGCTGAACCCTCTAATTTGAAATTTTCTTTGCAGTTGCCTGCTTTCTGTGTGGCCAGAGTGAAACCAAATTTAGCTGGTGTGCTCAAATTATTCAGGATCTTCCTCTTTTATTGTACTGCCTCCAGGTCTGTAACAGTGTTAAGCTGCTATGACCACTGATTGCTATGATTAGCGTGTTTCTGTCTGCAAATAGTACTTATCAGTAAGTTCAGCATAATAATATCTCTATAAGGAAAACCATGGCAAAATCAGGAAAGATTAAGAAATATGGTACCCTTTGAGCACACATTGCCACCTTCTGGAAGTTATGCCATTGACAGTTTTATACATACTTACAAGGGCTTGTCACCAGACACTGAGAACATACCCTACCTGGTTTAGCTTAATAGCAAGTTTCCTTTTCCTCAGCAGCAGTTATTGTTCATTAAAATGTCCTTGCTATTACACCTGTTTGGCATAACTCAGCAGGTATAAGGTAATGCCCTTGAAACGAATTGTGTAAATTTCTTAATTGCTTCTGGAGAGCATTCAAAGGAATTTCTTTATGTCTTTACATTAAACTTATATTTGCCAGATATTTTCTGCCAACCAGACAAATTAATTGGATTCCCTAGCGCAAACTGCACATACGTCTAAATGAAAACATAGGGTGATACAGACTGTTGATTTATGCACTTAAGGTGGGAATTAGCTGGAAGTTAGCTGAAAAGAGAGCTTGAGCAAACCTGCCCTCCAACTCAGCCTTGAATTGGATGATCATCTCTCGTTAGAAGAGCATGGCTTTCCCTCCCTGACTGAGCCTCTGAGCCCAGACATATGTGGACAAATGCCCTGATCCGGGAAGCCAGGCATTTTGTGCTCACCTAAATTTTGTCATAACTCACACTTGAGGCAGGGAAATGCCAACACTCTGTATAAGACTCCAAAAGGCCCAGCTGAAAAATGAAGCCATGAACAGAGGAGGAGGTTAGGGCATGACAACCTAATTTTTGGAGAATAACTTAGCAGTAAGTGCATGCACTCAATGTACTGGCATTGAGCAAACCGACAGGATCAGCAGCCCCTCTGCTCAAAACTGTCTCTTGCCTTCACCTGAGTCCCCTGTTCCCATGCAGGGCAGCCATCCATGCCTGCCGCTCTGCTCGTGAGCATGCAGGGAATGGGGCTCCAGTTCCCATCTGAGGCTGCATGTGATGCAAGGTGAACTTGAAATGATTTCACATCACCTAGAAGCTGAACCACTCTCCAGCTGGGAATATAAAGTCCTTGGGTAAAAAGGTGAGCAAGTAGTGGAGAGCCAGAGTCACTAGGTCAGAGAGTATGGGATTTGTGTTATAGTCCTGATCCCAGAAATTATTACATATTTCACATTAGACAGTCATTACATTTCGCCCCCCTCAAAAAAAACCAAAAGTACAAAACTGAAAACCAAATCACAAAACCTATTTTGGTTTTACCTTAAACTACTATTAGGAAAACTGTGCAACCACTTTCTGTCAGGAGACAATTATAGGCCATAAACCCACCAGTTAAATGTATTTAATGGCACTAAAAATATGCTAAAAATGGCACTAAAAAAGAACACCAGACAGGTAGGTAAAGTAAATGCATGTTTTTTAGGATACTGGAGATTCTTTTTATAAGTACTCTACTTTTTCACACAATGCTGTTCCTCACAGATCTTTCTCTAACTGCATTTTAGAGCAATTTACCAAGGTTTTATCTCTGTTCGCCTTTGTGTTGCATGCTTCACATGCCACCACCTCTCAATACCTGCTTAACAATGTGGGGACAGGCTGCAGGTGCCAGGGCTTCAGCCTTCAGACCCTTGCTGAACTCCTAAATGCAAGGAAGGGGTTAATTTAAAAACAGCAAATCAAAAAACACAGCCAACAAAAAGTCTGTGCAAGTTATCACTGAGTAAATTTTTTCGGGAACCTCTTTTCCTCACCTTGCGCATGGCATTTGGTACACTGATAGCTCATTTCCAGTAATAGCAGCTGCAGGGACTGTCACACATGACTGGGTCACACACGTGTAGCCTCCCCAGACTGCCTAATTCTCTGTTTATCCCTTCTTCCAGCCTGGATAACACATTTTTTTTCATTGACCCAATTTTTTTTTTTTTTTTTAAAGTTCAGAAAGCTCTGCATGCTTTCATTCATCTGAGGACTTACGTCAATCCTTTATCTGTGCTCAGGCTGAGCCCTGCTCTGGGGATACAGCTCTGTATACCCGGCTCTGCTCCTGGATATACAGACTAGCCCAGTCCATAAAGGTTTCACTCAGCTGAAAGTCCTTTAAAATAACCAGGTCCTGAACACTGAGGCTGGCCGCTTCTTTCTAGAGATGCAAAGTTGAGAAGTTGCCAGAAACTTTCATTTCCCAAGATTTTAGATGTAACTGGATTCTGGTGTCTGCAGTGGGAAGGTTTCTGTCATAAGTTGTACCTATATTTTGAAGCTGACAGCATTACCTGTCTCAGCTGAAGTATCAGCTCAGTAAGTGTATCCTCTGGCCTTGCTGGTCAATGCCACTGACTTTGAAGACTCACATCTTAGCTGATGTAGGAGACACCCCTCCTGAAGCTGGACCCCAGCTTTTTCAACTGTTGGTCCTACTCAGTGAGAAAGATGCCACTACTCCACAAACACAACATTTCTGGGTTGTCTGCTTTCTTCTTCTGAACCTATAGCCCAGTAATTCTCTTCTGACAGTGCAGATTTAAAAGAAGTGCATATTTAAAAGAAGCAGCTAAAGGACAATTTTAAGGGACAAATACATAGCAGTCTTAACTGACTGATAACCTGTGTTTTATCGCATTGAAGAAGAAACAAGTTCACACCAACCATAAGTTTTACTCAGTCAGGTCTATCAATAGAAGTGATGAGTTCCATATTGCTGAATTTTCTGAGCTACACACTTAATGTAAAAAGGAATTAATTTGACCTCTGGCTATTACTTGCAATGCTCCTGTACTTGTAATCGAGTCAAAGTCTTGGACAATGTTACCTGTCTAACATAGTCTTTTATGTCCTAAAATCTTTGCTACTGGGCCCACCATTTGTTACAGAGGTGTTCAAGAAACCCTTGGAGCAGAGTTCATGTGTCAACCGTTATTGCAGTTCTTTGAGCTTCCTGAGTGAGGAATTGTGCTGTTGTCTTTTGAGCATGTCTTAACACCAGGTTTTAAATTGTTCAGCTAACTTGATTAATTACTTTCCTAAGATCTCAGTCACCAATATTGTACATCCAGTGCTGTCTTTCACCACCCAAAATAGTGTAAAGATTATGGCATATTACTGTTCTGATTGGTAACAAGCCAAGACATTTATTCTATTTTTCATCCTGTTAAGATGTAGTCCTCTTTATTAACAAAAGCAAAATTACTTCAGCTAACAAAACATTCACTTGCCTTAAAATTAATCTGTTGACTTCTACTGGTCCATACATTACAAGTGGAAAATACCCACTTTGATCCATGAGTTGGAAGTGCAAGCTCACAATTTGTTGTTGCAGGAAAGCTTAAATTGGAGGCAAGCTTTTCACTGAAGTGTATAGGGAAGGGGAATCTTTTCCTATACAAAAGTTGATTGCAGATTTTGCAAAGCATTTTTTAACATCACCCAACTCTGGGAATCAAAACAAGGGCTTGCCTACACTGCAGTTACTACCTTGCTTCTCAAGAGCAAATCAGAGAGCTCCATGTTGCTTGGTCTGCCCATATCCCAACAACCACTCAGCATATGACTGACAAGTAGCACAACCCTGGCTGACAAACTCCTCTGATAAACTAAGCATCATTGTTGGAGATCAACCAGACTAGTGGTATGAAAGCTTAATTTTTCTGCAAAGAAATTTTTCCTTTTATTTCAGTGCTGTCTGGCTTTTAATGGCTCGTTTAAATTGTGCTGAGTAATTATAATGTTCCTTTAACCCAGACCCAGATGTTCCCTTGCTTGAGTCCTGTGACACTTACTCACGTACCACAACCTCTTTATTCTGAGCCAGCTTCACTTCTTACCCTAATGCTCAGCAGTCACTGCCAGCATTGTCATTCCCTGATACCAGCATTGAGATCATGTAGTAGGTCTAGATGACTATGTAGCAAATGTCACCCCTTAATAAAGGAGAGATGTGTGGAAAGACTTCCCTATACTAGGAAAAAGGATGGCCAAATGTATATGCAAATAGTATGGAAGCACATTTCTTCCTTTCATAAATAACAGACAAATGATTACAGTGACCTGAGAAACTGAATTCAGTTAAGAAGCATTTTCATCACCATTCCCTGCTCTGATCCTTCTGTGTTACAATCCTCCTTGGGAGTCTGCCTTCTTAACGGAGAACTGCGCTGGTATAAGCACTTTATATAAGCACTTTACAGAGGCATCCACTTCTAGCTTGCTATCTGGGCTGCCATAAAGCAGCCTTCATGAAAGAGTGTTAATTGCAAGGAAAAATCAGAACAGCTTCTGCTCTCTTCTGTTAAAAAGCAAGAGTTTTTCATCATGGAAAGCAGACAGGTATCCCTAAGGGACAATCTATTCCACTGTGTGAAGCCAGCCTTAGGGATATATGAAATCCACAGCAGTCATGAGAAACATGGGCAGGAGGGCTACTGTTGTCTAGGCGTGCATGAAACATTACAGCTATTTTTGCATAAAGGTTTCTCTTTGCATTTCACTGCTAGCTAATTTCTCAATGGTCTGTTTTCATCTAGACAAATACTGGATAACCCACTGCTGCTCTAGTGTCATATGCAATCATCTCTGGAATTCGAGATTATTATGTTACTTACCACAATTGCCCATCTCTTTGTTAATGACTACAGTTATGCATGCACAAAAAGCCTTTCATGTACTTACACAATCTGTTAGGCACAGGACAGTATTAGGCAGGAATCAAAGGCCAATTGATTCTAATTCCACACACTAGTAATTTCTGCAGCATCTGTTCTCCAAGGATCTTGGGGAGTGTCCCTATACACTCGTGAAAGGCAAGGGAACCCACCAAATAGCATAGCAGGTAGCGTCTTACTGCCCGTATAGTACTCCCTGCCTAAGGAGGCCACATTCTGCCACCTCTGAAGAACACCATAACCATCCTGACCATAGTTTGTCCCACCACACTGGCAGCCCCAGGCCTACCAGGAAATTATGAAAGAGCAGTTAGAGCTGAGAAGAGAGTTCTCCCATTAATGAGAGAAAAAGATTTGGTCAACATTATTTCAAGTGAGAAGAGTTGTATCCAAAAGTAGATGCTCTACCAAAATGTGAATCAGATGTTGAAAACTTTGATAACTTCCTAATCCCTAGGGGCAGAACTGAGTTTTCATTCCGAACTGCTTTGACTGCAACTGCTAGCAGTGCTCATAAGACTGTAGATAACCTTCCTAAAAACACAACTACAACATAGTCTTCTACAACAGCATTAAACTTTACACCGTATGTCCTTTCAATTAGTCTTGGCTACTGCTGATTTTACTTAAGTTACAATGGGGGGGACATCTCTTTTGCTTACAGCTAGTCATGTCAGTTAGATTGATGAATGAATGGTGGCATGTTTACACAAGCCATGTCAGGATATAGTCTAGGTACAACTTATCACGAGCATGAAAGTAAATAATATAACTCAGAGGAAGGTTTTCAGGGCCAGTCTGTATATACTGTGTGTGATGAACGAGCACTTCCAAGGCTGGGTCCATGTGCTCTCCCCAGGTATGTTCTGTCTCTATGCTAGAAAGAGACATGGTTGTGACCCCTCTCCCTTGGATCTCAGAGTCCCTCTGCGGGGCAGAAGATACCCTATCAAGCTGCTTCAGTTGACAAAATACACCCATATTGCAAATATAATTGTGACACGTCTGGGTCTTTTCCCAGGAGCTGCCACACCTCTCCAGCTTCCCATGAAGTCATCTGGAGTTAGAAAAACTCTGCAGCTCTCGGTGTTCAGCCTCTGCATTAGGGCTGATCATTCTTTAGCCTCTGGGGAAGGTACAATCCACCAGTACTATGGCAAAGTCCCTTGAAACACAAGCATGTGTGTCATCAGAGGGGAAGAGATGTGAGTCCAGATGCTGGTTTTCTTGTGGGCATACTACATCATTTTATGGCAAATGTCAGCTACACATACCTACTAAGGCAGGAGAGAGGTAGGGTATGACTGTCCAGGAGTAGGACAATGACATATTTTCTGAGGTCAGATTTCTGGTTATATGATTAGAGGGGTTGAGGCATGATACTCTCCAGTATTTCCATCTGCTGGATAGGACTAGTTCCTACTGCATTGTTAAAGCCCAGGTACAGGTATGTGGCTAATATACATCTTCCTCTTTACATTTTGTAGCATAATACTGATGTAAGCAGCAAATTTGTAATAATGCAGGCAACAGAAGGCTTTAAAAACATGCCATGGAATAGCTCATTTAGTGAGCTTGTAAAACAAAGGTGGGCAATAAAGTGTAACACTGCAGCATTTCTGTACCCATGCATTTAAAAGTCACCTCCTGAGCACTCCCTGTGAGAAGAAACCCATTCTCTGGGCTGCTTCTGATTCTCATTCTGAGGTTATTATTCCAAGTGCAATCCCCAGCAATGAGGTAACAGAGATATTGTTGTTTCTCTGTGGGAGGCCTCACAAGTAATTGTTTTGGAATATATGAAACTGTTCTCTTGCAAATCAAACATACTTGTAGTGTTGTTTTTGTATTTAAGATGAGTGCTAAATGAACCCAGTCAAAAGAACAGAAACCTCTCAAACCAGATTCAAAGACCTCCTATTTCCTTGGCCCCTCCTCTTCTCCCAGTTATACCAGTACAGAAGTGGTACTATTTCTTTAGTGGAAGCACACCACTGCCCTTAAAGCTCCAGCTTTTCACAGCTGTCTCTGCTGGATGAAGCATTTCCACAGAGAACTGGAAAATTCTCCCCAAGCTCCCAGTTTAACATTTCAGTGACACTGTAGTCTGGCAAATCTGAGGAGGTTGCCTGAATTTTTTAAAACATATTCTTTAAATCTATGCTAGCAAATTAATCAGTGGAAATTCCTAGCCACCAGAACCTGATCATCTGTCAGTGTAATTGTTAATATATGATTATGGTGCTCACAACTGCATGCCCCTGGGCCATGGGCCTTAGCTGTGCTGAGCTGGGACTCGGCTCCTTCTCCAGGTTCCTTTTGCCTCCAGAAACAAATGCATTATCCAGAGGATGATTCAGAGCAGGACCCTCATCCCTTCTGACTCACACACTCTCCACCGATGATCTGAGACAGCGAGGAGGTTATCCTTCCCTTGCTATGGTGAGCCTCTACAAACACTCTGCTGAGAATTGCTTTTGTTGGTCCACCATTCCCTGAATGTCATTCAGTATTCACTTCCAAAGTCATCTCGCTTTCTGAATATGTTTTGCTAATCCTTTTGGAAAGGTCTGAAACAGCTTCTCACATTACAGCTACAATTCTAAATTTGATTTCTAACAGAACTTGTTTCCCTAAACACAATTTGGTGTATTCCTTCTTCATCATTATTTTATGACCAAGTACATAAATAAAACTAAAAGAACTGTGTTGCAGTGAAAGAAACTCTTTCAACCCCTTCCTGGCTCTCCATGGTGGCTGAGATGTATAAAGTTCATTCCTGCAGTGTCTGATTCACAGAAGGAGAGAAACTGTCCATTCATCTTTTTTAAAGGACTTCCTTAGATAAAGCTCTTTGATTCTGACCACATTTTGTCTCACATTTTTCTCTCAGAAAAAGCCCTGAAACACTTCTTCAAAATTACTGTACATTTACACCACAAAAAAACTGCTGACAGGGAATCAGTCAATGATATGAAATAGCTGGTACCTTATACTCCTGCCTTTTCATATTGCATCAGTAAACAAAAGATCATTTTAAATTAATTTATTTTGTAATGAGAAAATAAATAAAACTGCTGATGGGTTCCGAGAAGAAAATTCCATTTATTATAGTGATACGAATCATCCATTTTGGTGAGGCATTGGAACAGGCTGCTCAGGGAGGTGGTGGAGTCACCATCCCTGGAGGTGTTCAAACAACGTGTGGATGTGACACTCCAGGACATGGTTTAGGAGACACAGTGTTTTGGGTTGACGGTTGGACTAGAAAATCTCAGAGGTCTTTTCCAACCTTAATAATTCTATGATTCTATGATTTTAAAAAAAAGATAAGGTTAATTTTTTATCGTATTCTTACACTGCCTTATCCACTTAATGTCAAAGAGCAGTGAAAAGGAATCTACATCCATATCAGACTTGTGATTGCAGGGATCTTCCAGAGCATTGCACCCTTCACAGCCTGACAAGCACCTCACTTCTCTGTCAAGGCGAGCTGGAGGGATGGAGAAAGCAAAGCGATGCTCACACAGTGATGCCACCCACAGCATCGCTCTGCTCTGGTCACACCGATTCAAATGCCTGCGACCAAAATAAGAATGCCTGAATTTCCCTCAAAGGGCAACAGCCTCAGAGAAGAAGCCTTACAAATGGAATCCTATGCTGTATATATATACATACATACATATGCGCATGTGCACACATATGTGCATTTCTGTAGGCGATGCTGTCTGGGATGTCATGCCTCTGGCTGGCAGCTGGCAGGCAGTGGCTGTCAGAGCCTGGTGCCTCCTCCCAGGAGAGAGAAAGCTGCCAGCTTTCAGCACAGCACTGACTTTCACTGAAGATTGTCCTTGAAAGAGATTAAGAAGCATAATGATAGTTAACCTGATCATAAGCGGGTCATTGAACAGGTATTACAGAAACATTTTTCCTTTAGTTAAAATTCCAGTCCTGTGGGAACAGCTGAAATTGCATGGATTCATTTTTTATGTGTAACGTTTGACTGTGAAAGAATACTGAAAACCAGTTCTGCCTCAGACCCACAAGCTTTCTGCACTTTCCTATTATAAATTATTATTACTGAGGCACATTGTTTTAAAGAAACTTGCTTCCCTGGAACTGTCTGGGAGTTTAGAAAATCAAGCCAAAGACAAACAATCAAAATGATCATTAGGCTCACCAGTCAAGCTAAGTAAGAAAAGAAGCTTTTGAAATCCTTCAAGTCAGATTTACAGAAATAAGGAAGTCCTCAGAGACATGACTGACAGTTCTGCTTTTTAATCCCAAAACCTCATTTTGCAAAATTTAAATTTTTTTGCAATTAACTATGCTCACTGAAGGTTGTTTTGGGGGAATCCTGATTAAACTATCAGGATTTACATGTCTAACATGCAGCATAAAGTGATTAAGCTAAAATACTTGCTTATTAATTAGGTTATAAGGTGAGCAAATGTTTAGACTATTAATAGTATTTGGTTTTATATCATTCTTTTCCTTGAGAAATTATTATAGCCATTTGCAAATATAAATGACTGAAGCCTTGCCATATTCCTGCAGTCATTATCCCCATTTCACTGCTGAAGACACCATGTCATGCTCCACACACCAGCACAGACGGATAATGGGACCTTACAACTGCAGCAGAGAATCGTATCATCAGGCTAGATGTGTTAGCTGCAGAGGTTAAATCTGAGTCTTCCTTCCCCACCTGATGTGAGCAGAAAGAAAATGAAAATGCAACAGAGCTTGAAACTATGCCTTATACTAGTGTACTAGTCTCTCAAATGTCAGTATTCACCTTCTTTTGGATCTTCAGAGCTGGCCTGGCTTTTCTTTCCCTCCCCAGTTGGAAACAAATGGCAAAGCTCAGCTGTGGCAATATGGTGGCAGCAGGAGCACACCAGGCACAGAGTCAGTCCATTACCATGGGTGGCCTGGCTGCTCCATGGCTCATGAGGAGTATGTGCAAAATTCCAACATTTAAGCAATCTGACCTGCTACTAGCACATTCTTGTTAGCAGCAGGAGTATAGAGCTGGTTTCCACTGTCACCCAGTTCAGCCCTTGCCATAATGGTCATTATGAGATGCAACCTGATATCAATAACATTTAATAGGAGAAAGGGTAAAAGTAAACAGAAGGGCTGGCAGTGAAATTCTGAGGTTAAGCTCCAACTTATCCAGCTACAGGTAGAAGTATAGGGACTTAAAGAAAGTGGAGACGGACATTTGACATTATTTCACCTGCGAGCTCTGGATTTCTTAGCCCAGTTCATTTCCCAAGGCATTTCCAAAAAGAAGAATGAAGTTCAACTTCATGTGGCAAGAAAATTTCATCTGGAAAAGAAGGGCTGTTGGGAGAGCAGAGATGTGTAACTGTATACATTCATTTTAGAGCAGGGGATATGGTGAACCAAAAGAACAGGGAAAACTAAAGCATGGACATGGTTATCAGTATGAAATCTTCTCATTTACTTCCCACTGTGTAATTTATTCATCTCATAGCATAAGGATACATTGAGAGAAACAAGGAAAAATGTGTTTTATCAGAGTTCAATCAGTACTGTGGAAAAAGAAAAAGCCATCTTTATCCTTTAGGCAGTCCTTCTTAATTGTGAACACAGTCCAACAGTCTTATAAGGCTGCTCACTGCAACTTCTCAAAATAATTAGTATGGATGATGTTCACAATGATTAATTTTAAAAAGGACAGAGGAACTGAGATGGCAGTGTGAATCCCAGCTTCCAACCATGCAGCATCTGAATGGTGTGGCAGACCAAAGCAGCCCCACCTCCAGGTAGGTTACAGCTGCCTGTTCATCACGCAGCTGATGGTCAGCCATGTCCTCCACATCCCCCTCCTGGCTCACACTCTGCAGCTGGTGCTGTGGCCGAACAGCGCGAGCCCCCTGCAAGATAGTTGCCCACTCCACCACTACCAATGCTGGTTTCCGTTCAGCTCCTTTCAAGTAAAGATCAGTGACTGACTGAAGTTTGAAGTACTTACTTTGAGTTTGACTCCAATCTGCCAGCTGACTGAGCGAGGGTCACAGTGCCTCATGAGACCCTTGATGTGCCTGGAAATCTCTCCCCAGTCCTACACTTCTTCTGGCCAGTCCACTACAGGTTAATGACAGGCCTGACCTGCAGGTCTTCCTCACTTTTCAAGAGACATCAGGTTTTTTTCATCATGGCAGGCAAGTAACACCAGCTCAAGCATATGAGAAGTTCAGATACCAAAGTACACAGATGTGGAGGTTTGATAAGTCCTTGAAGTAGAACAGAGCAGAAGTAAGCAGCCGAAGTAGAAACTTGGAGAATGCCAGGGAAAGATTAGATAAAGTAAGCGAAGCAGACTAATTAGAATGACCTATCATAAGTTAGCATAGAGTGCGTGCTTTAAGGTAGCTCACCAATACTGTAAGTTTAGTGGGTGTGTGATCACGTGAGAACACATGAGAAAATTATATAAGCAAGAGAAAATTAACAATAAAGGTTTTCTGCTGAGCAGCTGCCAGGAGTCCGTGTCATTCATCCCTGCACAGAGACAAATTTTTAAACTCTACATATTGACAGAATCATAGAATCGTTTAGTTTAGAAANCTTGGCCTTGTTGAACTGCATACAGTTGGCCTCGGCCCATCGATCCAGCCTGTCCAGATCCCTCTCTAGAGCCTTCCTACCCTCAAGCAAATCAACACTCTTGTCCAGCTCAGTGTCATCTGCAGACTTACTGAGGGTGCACTCAATCCCCTCATCCAGATCATTGATAAAGATATTAAACAGAACTGGCTCCCATAGTGATGACAAAGCTAGATCTCCTGTACAAACCACAACAGCCCTGCAGCTTCTGTTGGTGGTCTTTAGGACGGCTGGTGTCCAGATGAAGTCTGAATAATGTTGGCGAAACAGGTATGCGATAAGACAGTGCCTCTTTGTTGAATATTATGTGGGAGTTGGGTATCCAATCACTCTATTACTCTTTTCTGTCTCCCATGCAATGGAAAGGAACTTCAGGGCAGCAGAGGATAATGTCCAAAGAATTTGATTCCTCCATTTTTTATGCCTGGGAAAAGTATTTAAAACCCTACTGCCTAAGGATAATGTTATTTTCTCTCAGAAGTGCATTGCTGCTGACAATGGCAAAGCACTTAGTATTCAACCCCTGCTTTTGTCTGATTTCCTCTGTAATCTCCTGGATAAGAGCAAGGAAAGCATTTTACTTGTAGACCCTTCATATCTCTCCTGAGAAACTAAAAGATGCAAAAATCCGCCATGGGATACTGTGGGTTTTAAAGGAGAAATAGTGAACACTTGTTAGTGAGAAAGGAAGACAACTCAAAAGAACCTGAGGACAGAACTATAAAGACAGACAGCAATGACTGAATGGCTCTGGAGAATAAGATATTAGCCAATGCCAATGAATAGATCATTATACATATGGCCTTAAGGGACTCCACCCAGAGGATATAGCAGACAAAATTTCTGCAAGACAGGAGGGAGACATAAAGCTTCTGATCCCTTTTTTTCAGACTCAGGAGGAAAGAGGAGCAACGTACCCTAAGGACAGCTTCACACTGAAGGACAGCACTAGCCCATCTGGCCTGCACAAATGCTGGGGAGGAGGGTCAGACTTCTTAATTGAACTTCATTTCAAGGAAAGAATTTGCTTTGAAGAGCCACAAAAATTTGGCATCCCTTCATTTTTATTGTTGCAAGTTATTTGCAGCGGAAATAAAGAACAATGAAGGAGAGGATATAGACAGTTTTTGAAGGAATTCATTATTAGTTATAGCTAAGGAATGAACACCAACACATTTTACATTTCCCACTTGTAGATGTCATTTTATGCTCTGTGTTAAATATCCGTGCTGCCCACTGCAGCCCACCTGTGGCCCTGGGCTGTGGTATTTCCCGAGAGTTTAGGAGGATCACAGGGACCTAGACAGCAAGTGCTCCAAGCAGAGGCGAGCACCATCAGCCCACCCTACAGTGCCCAGCACTGCCTCACTAATGATTCTGGAGGAGTATTAAAAACAGAGGGAGTGTGTATAAGGGAGGCTGAGGGAGAGCCTGGGAAAATCACACTGGAAGATGAGGGGCGAAATGAAGAGCTGAAGAACATCACCTACTGTGGTACCATATTCCTTATTTTTAGTGTTTAGTTCACCATAGTGGTTGTATTGCTCTAAAGCACAAACACCCCAGAACCATTTCAAGGAGGTTTCAAACCATGAGTTATTAATGTCAAACAACACTCTGATGTACACAGTCCTATCGGGTTCCCGTTGAGGTCTGCTGAGACAGGTCAAAAGGAGGAGTTACTCCTGTCTATAAGGAAATTAATCTGAGGGTTCAAAGAGTATGTTATTGAAATATTTTTCATACAGCTGATGTAATCTCAAGATACCACACAGCCATTGGTGAAATCTGAGTAGAGTTTTCTGAGACTTTAGATGACAGCTTTCTGACACAACCTGAACACAGCCTGTTATTGACCTTATTATAGTGATATGGATATAATGACTACTAAATCTAGAGATTAACCATTTCTCAGGTACACCACATGGGTGAAGGGTTCATTTCCCCCTGTACCATTTGTTACTGCTTCATAAGCAGGAGTCATGGCCGAATTATAGGAAATTGGACGAAGTCCCAATCAATAATGTTTATACTTTTGTTTCCAAAGGGCTAATTTCCCAGCATTGAGGAAAATCAAAAACAAGCTGACTGATAATGATCAAATACTTCCAGTCAATTTGCAACCAAGAAGGAAGAATATCAAACAATTTTAACTGGAGAGAAATATTCTTGGATCAGTAGATCACGATAATTCATACCAAGGAGCCCCAAAAGAGATGGAAGAGGTGCTAGCTGTTGATAAATTTCCAGTTATGTGTGGAAATTTCAGAAGTGTGTCAGTATTGTATTAGTACTAAAACAAAAATTTAGGTAACCTATTTAACTATAGCTGATATCAGCTTCAGGCAACGTTATGGCAAAACTGGAGCAGGAGTTTATGACTAACATTTTCAAAGATCGGAGTGCAAAGGGAAAACAGGCTTTGCCAGACGAACCTGACCCCACATTTCAGTGAGATTTCACATTTGTTTGGTAAAGTTACCAGCACTGGTGTACAAAATTCTGGCAAAATCAAGAGAAGCAGGGGTACAAACTTGCACTGAAGAAAATGCACCCATAGCCCTCCAACCCCACAGGCAACAGCACACCAGTCACAAAGAGGATGACACAGATGTGGTGTTAAATGTGCTGTAGAATTGGGTTGCAAATTTAGTCAGGCAGCAGAAGAAAAAAAAGGAGAAGGGAAGTATGTTGAAATAGCAAATTAACAGTTATTTATAGGAACAGGTTGGTTGATAAGAAGTGAACTGTGTGGAAATTTTACAAATTGACAAATTTATATCAGCTTCATAAATCCTCCCCATTTGACCAAAAATCTTGGCTTACAAGCAAAAAATCCTAGAGGTGCATGCACAGCTGGGAAATGAGCTTTTCAATGCACAGGCAATCCAAACCCCAGAGAGGAATGGCCCCACATGAAGCTTGGACAGGGAAACAGGACAAACAGGACACGTGGGACCTTACGGTGCTCCCTACAGACAGGAATCTGAAAAACCCAAGCCAAAAGAGATCTGCGGCTGCCAGCTGAATCTGAGACTTGCCACAGATAAGATTTGAAGTGCTCCCACTTAGCAGGGAAGAGACAGTTGACCTGACTGCAGACCCAGAGGGAACTTACAACACTTGTGAAGCTGAGTTCCTTGCTAGATTCAGACATGCTGGTAATGCAGCAGTAATGAAGACTTTCCACATTTCTCACATCTGAATTTACTCATATTGAGATTTATAATTTAAAAAATTACTAATGCCATTTTGCCTTTATAGCCAACTGTGCCAGAACATGATTTCACTCAGCATTGATTTGTGAAATATGTGTGTGAGAGAGAGATATATTAAAACATACATATATATATATGAAATATATATAGCCACTGATTAGTGGAGAAAAAGTAACCTTCAGTATCCATTTAGAGTACAAATCTACCACTGTAATCAATAAAGGCCTGTTAAATATTAGCAAAAAGAGAACAAATGGGGGAAATAGCACACCAGAAAAATCCCGCTTTGATTTCAGTTAGCTGCCAAAAACCTTCTCTTTTTAACCTGTGGCCTTCAGGAACTCAGCATTCTGTTTGGCATTGGCATTTTTCTTCATTAATTAAACACTGGCTTTTTGGATGCCTGCAGCAGGCTGATGGGAAACATTAGTGAAAAAAGAGATTTCTGAAAAGACCTTGCCGTGTTTGGAAGGTCCCAATTCAATACAGCTATGTAGAAAATGTGATTCAAGAGGGCCACATACATGCTTACATTTTTATTTGTAATCACAAGCCCAGCAGGAGAAGGAAAAAAAGGGGTTTATTTTCCAAACAGAATTTTAGTGGAGAAGTGGGGAAAACTGCCTGAAACCGGTAAAAAACAGTGTATCTGACCAGTATTGTCTTCTTGTTGCCTCGGGTTCCCTCTTCTGTGTCTATTCTTCCAGCTGCTATTCCTGTATTTAACACATGCCCAGACTACAGGGCCTCCAGACTAACTTTGAACAAGCTTCCCTAGGCACCATACTGAGCAGGTTGTGCTGTGGTCCATACTCGGGGACTGGAAAGGCCAGCCTCCCCAGCAATGGGTCACAATACCAGCAGAAAGGTGATTGTTCACAGGGCTCCCTAATGTGAGACTGAAGCTGTCCACGACAATGCTACATGTCTGGCAGGCTGCAGGGCACAGGTCCTGTCCCTGCATGATGCTAACAAGGTAGACAAACTGTGTTATAGTCCTCTCAAAATTCAAGACCTATTGAAGAATTGAACTAGAGTTACAATATACCTCTCTTCTCACACAGATCCTTTAGAGGAAAGAGCAATTTTTCAAGAGCAAATAGCCTCCGTTCAGTGGGCCTCTATGATATAACTAACTATTAACATGATGGGGAGATTAAACCCCAGAGGATGGCACAGCCACATACCATTGCTCATTAACTACCAACAGCAGTGCAGGAAGCAAACCAAAGCCAGTTTTTTTCAATCTGGATAACCTGACATTTAACAGATAGGAAATGCACCCTCAGAAAAAGGAATTTGGCTAGTCAGGGTGGTCACCGGAGAGCAGGATATTAAAAAAGGAAAACAACTCACATTTCATAAATTGTTGTAGTGACACTGAATTTAGCAGAGCTCTACTCAGCCATGTGAGCTCAGGCTCTGTCTGCCAGGGCCAGATCTGTCAGGTCTCCACGCCTAACCAGTGAGCCACGCTGCCCACACGCTAATTCCTCATGCTGTCCCACAGGTTTCCCCAATCTATCCACCCCTGCACAGTCCTTTGTCAGTGCAGTTTTGCAGCATAAACATTCAAATGAAATATTGTTCACTGCTGATAAAGGACCACACTGTCATTTTTTACTCAGAGTGGGTGCCATGGTACTGTTCGGTCCAAGCAGGGAAGTAAGGTACGCTTCGAAGAAAAGAAAACACAGGCAGTAAATTACAGACATTAAAAGTCCAATTAAAGAGTCGTCTGGATTGATTATGTGAGTCTTTGTGCTTATCCAATGCTGAGTACACACTGAAAAGCTCATTTGATTAGGAAAAAAGGCTGGCTGGATATGACAAATCCACGTGACTAAGAAAAACATGTCCTGAGGAGGCTGTCCCTGCTAAAGTACAAGAAAGCACATTGTGAAACCACTGTGGTGTGGGTGGGAGAAATAAATTCCAGAATTACGGGTGGTATGTGGCTGCATATTGATTGCTCCCCAACAGGACTGCCTCAGCTCTGCACAGACAGTTTGCTCAAAGGAGGCAGAAAGCAGAGAAGCAAGTTCTCCTACGACACAGGAACTATTCTTCTGAACAGCCAATTCATCTCCTGCATGAAGCTGTCTATTATGGTTACGGTTGCTTAGTTTCTTCAAAAATTGTTCATACTCCTCGACTTTAGGACTATGGGAACAGTGACAGGGACTTTCCAAATCAGCTGTTAAACTGTAATATATTCACTTTAGATCATTACATATAAGTAAGAGCTCTGTTTTTATAATAATATAGGCTATTTTGTTCTTCTAAAGCCCTATGCAAACTGTTAGCTATGTAACGCCAAAATTCTTGGTGTTACATTCTTCCAAATTCTTTGGAAATTCTTCATAACAAAAATATATGGTAGGGAGCCACCTCTAAGATGAAAGGCCTGTAGTTCAATCCTTGTACCATATTCAGCTGTAAAAACAGTCTTCACACTCCTCTGGAGAGCTATTGAGGAGGTTTAGCAGTAGAGTGCCTCAAAAGGAATTGCCTGGACTGCCCACAGTGTCCACATCTCTGTATTAGTTCATACTGGCAGAGAAACCTGAAGTGTACTCTGTTAAAAGGCCATCACACACTCGTAAGCAGAGTTGGGACCAGATTCAAGCACCAACATAAACTTTCTGCTCCTCATGACTCTGAGATTTTTGCCCATATTGCTGGATTTGCCTGGCCCAAATCTGTCCCAGTCAGGCACCCACCATTCACAACCTGAGTTGAAACACAGAAGAAATGGCAGCATCCCCTGCCTCCACAAAGGTAAATTGCATCTGGAAATGATTGCTGTGCCTTCTGGGAGACCTGTGGTGAGACCTGGGCCCACCTTTGTTTGATCCACCCAGACTGCCTAAATGAACAGACTCAGGTCTGCAATATGTCTTCAATAGACTTGTTGCTCTGGATCTCCAGAGCCTGGAATACGTGTGAAGTTTTGCACAGATAGTGACTGGAACCAGTCCTTGGTCACACCCAGAAGCTAGCATAAACATGGTCTGCTTGTCTTGCCACGTCTGGTCTGGCTTGCCTGCTTAGTGGCCTTCCGAGTCCCCTGAAGTAAATTAAGAGCATTTTCTATCACTCGTCACATACATTTTCAGATAGTGACAGCAAAATATTTTTGCTAATGGAGATTAGAAATAGGCTTTATTGGAGTGTGCCATGAACAGTGACCGGGAACTTCAGTCATGCTGCTAAAATCCAGAACTTGAACCGCTCAGTGCTGCAGCAGAGCAGAACCACACTGGTGAAGGAGCATCCCCAGCTCAAACTAAATCTTGTCAATGCAGACCAAAATGCAGGCTCTGTCAGCCTTTCCCCCAAGCACAGTGTAAAGCAGACAGAAATACTATTCTTCTGCTTCTATCTGGATCAAGCAAACAAATGTTAAGCAAATTTCAGCCTTCTCATTTTGGAAAATATAATTTTGCAAAACAACCACAGCAATAAGAATGATGTTTCATGTCAGTATATCAGCTATATATAGGTACCCTGACACATTTTGTAAGGATGAAAAATTAAGCTTTGTGATAGCCCATTTGTATTAGGCAATTGGACCAACTGACATAATTATCGAATGCCATTTAACATGGGTGCCTCAGAATCTGGGTGCCAAAATTAAGGCATATTCACTCAGATTTTCAGACTTCAGGCATCAGGCTCTGATAATGTGGTTTCAGACCTGTGGATAATACAAGCCCTCCACACCTCAGAAAGTACACTTCTCTATGTTCACTGCACTATGAACTAGCACAAAAATACAAGTAAGGTGCTAAGAAGAGGTAGTATGTGTTTTAAACCAGGTGAAACAGCCAGGGGCAAAAATCAGACAATCTTTCAGGTACACAAGCTTTTTGAGTGGAAAGGAAACTCACTCTATTTGCCTGATGCTGAGCACCTGCAGACTAAGTCACATCCCAGTGCAGATTATTGTTTTACAGCATGGCTCAAGGAACTTAAAAGTTGTTTGCCAGTTTTACATGACAGCTACTGATGCCCTATTGGGAAACAGAACTGCAGTCTGTTAACCTCCTTCCTTTGTTTTAGTCACTGAATCATGCTTTCTGTATTGGAACAGCTCTGTGAAGAGTGGGAGAGCTGAAATACAAACACCAAACTGTAGGACACTTGCTCCAATAGCACTTTACCAAAGTACAAAATGATGGTGATTTTGACCCAGAGGAATAAATGCACAGAAATACAAGTGTGCTACGTTGCTAGAGCAGTGAGGAACTAAATGGAGGCAATCAAGGATTATGCCTCCTCAAAATATAGTCATAGCCAGGCACAAATGCACTCATATAGGGCAGGGCAAACTGCTACTGTTACAAGTACAGGCCCTCACAGACAAGTATTAGCACATACCGTGATCACTTTAAGTACTTCTGATGATGAATACTGAAAATTTCTATCATCTAACTTAATTATTAGGTGCTAGATATCTTACATTTTTTACAGTAGGAAAAAAATACTCTCTTAATTAATTCTAGTGGAACTAAATTGTTCCAGTACCAATTTAACACATTCCTGTCTAGACTGAGCCGTTCAGTGAGCTCACTGAAATACAGATGATCATATTATCCTGTGAAACTGCACAGTGTACACAGTGTCTATTACATCAAAAGCTTTTCATTCGGGCAGTAAAACCAATTATAGATAGCAAAACAAGTCGCAGAGCCTCATGGGATTATGGGGACAGAAAACTGCCAGGCAGTTGTTTCCTACCTAGCAGTACCCTGGCTGCCCTAGGAAGGGAGAAGTCCCATTCACAGACCAAAATATGCAGCTCTGTGCTATTAAATATCTTCTTATTTATGGCTTTCACCGAAGAGCTGCAAGCTGTGAAATGTGCAGTCTCGCCATTCTTCCTTCATATGTAATAAACACAAATGCTTTCTTGGAGAAACCAATGACTCAAGGAAAGGTTTGTTTGCTCTCCGAGTGATTTGGGAAGGCAGAAAAGAATGCTGTTGAGGAGTTCTTGGCACGAATTCACAGTGTGAAGACAACAGCCTGCAATGGAAGTTGGGAAATATTTAGAAAATTTGAAAACAGATTGTGTTATATTGTTCCTGTCTCAAATGATGTATGGATGGTGTTCACCTCCCTGCGGGAGGGAAGGCAGTGCGCGGCTGGGGAGGGATGCAGTGGAATTCGTACGCTCCAGTCCTGCTGGCCTTTGCTTTGTTTTGGTATAGGGGGGAGAATGGAGGGCGTGGAAAGGACACTGCTTGTACGCCTAAAAAATAAAGAGGTGTTTCAACTAACAGGAATATATTGTCTTGTATTATATTGTCTTGTATTAATAGCTAATAGGTGGGGTGGGGGAGGTACTTTTTCCTCAAGTGCTAGGCAGCATAGGAAAGCACATATTTGGAGATAACTAAAATTTTTTACTCTATTAAATTTTGCTAAAATCAAAACTTGCCTGTACCACAAAACATAAGCTGTCACTGTTTTGACAGGAAGGAGGGAAGAGGGTGGGGTAGGGAAAAAAATAGAGGAGAGAGGAAGACAGAGCACATGAGAACAGACACATGTAACACTTCCCAAACAGTTCAGATTTTGATGAAAAGTGACATTTTGACACAGCTCAGTTTGGTGAACATGTCTGAAAGAGCTTGGGTTTGTTTCTGTATGGAACCACAGCATGTTTCAAGACCTTAGTAGACACCCCAAACTGGGATAGCCACTCTCCAAGAAGATCCAACTAGATTTGCTCCAGTGCATATCAGGCAGGGCTTGAATATGAGTAAGCTGACAGACACATAATTAACACTCTGGTTTGTACCATGCAAAACCCTAAGCCATTATGCTATTCTTTGAGAGCTCAGGGACAACATATTGACCTGCACCTTTGTGGGCAGCCATCTGGATGCAAATAAATCATTCCAAAATAATTTTCTTAATTGTGCGTTGAAACTCCTGTCTAGAGACACTGTAGTAACCCACCACCTTGGGTTCCTGGAAAGCACTGAACAACACAGGCAACAGAAGCTCACTAAGGTAGAGGAGAGAGATAAGCAAAAAGCAAACCCAGTTCTCCTGTCCACAGAAACAATCAGAAAGAAGCTTTCTACCAGCAAAGGTGGTCTCAGCCTTCTGACTGCCCAGGTGATTGGCTCTGGTACTCTCTGGGTGCAGTGGATCATTTTCCCTCTTGCTGATGCCTTTCAAGAACAGTTTTGGTCACCTGTCTGCCTGCTCTTGTGACTGATACTGGTGCAGCAGGAGCAGGGGCCCAAAACCATAATCATCAGGTACGTTCTTCACAAGACTGAANGTAACTAGTAATAGAATGAGAGGTAATGGCCTCAAGTTGCTCCAGGGGAGGTTTAGATGAGATATTAGGAAAAGTTTCTCTACTGAAAGAGTGGTGAGGCATTGGAACAGGCTGCCCAGGGAGATGGTAGAGTCACCATCCCTAGAGGTGTTCAAACAACATGTAGAAGTGACACTCCAGGACCTGGTTTAGTAGACATGGTGTTTTGGGTTAACGGTTGGACTAGATGATCTCAGAGAAGTCTTTTCCAATCTTAATAATTCTATGATTCTATGAATGGAGCAAAAGAGCATGCTGTTTATTCCTGAAGATTTATTTTGAGTTTAAAACCTACACAAGAAGCCAGTATGAATGACACATGGCTGAGATAAATCACTACTTTAATTAAAAAAAAAAAAAAATTCTTGCAGGATCATACATATATGTTTGTCTCAAAATTCTTATTATGCAGCACTTTTTTACCTCCATTGCTTAAGATACACAGGAAACCTTAGAAAATTCAGAATATTGGTTTTAAAAGAGGGCTAATTTTTTTTTCTGAAGATGTTGGAAATAATCTCAAAAATAAATATAAATCTGCTAATATTTGTAAAAATTTAGCTGAGATGCTATGAAGACAAGTTTTCAATTCCATTTACAGAAATAATATCCACAGACTAAGGAGAATTATAGTACTTCAGAAAGTTTTGGTTTTGATTAGGATTACCTGTCAGTTTAGCCAAAGAAGCTAGTCCATAGCAACCCCTACTAAACCACCACAGCTTATTGCAACATTACAAGAGGCTTTTTTCAACATGATTGCCTTCCAATTACAATCAATGTTAAGTTGGTTATATCAGGTTACCCTGATTACATCAGGTGTAAAGCAGATCAAGGTGTTAGAAAAACCAAAGCTCAGTTGGCTCTAAGGAGAAATCCTGTATTTTGAGATCGTTACATTCAGCCATCCAGTGCAGCTCTGCTCAGAATGTAATGAGTCAACAGTGGCTATGAAAGAAGCCACGTTTTCATCCTCCTTGCCCGCCACTGGCTGCAGCCTTCCCAGGTGCAGCAAGAGGAGAACTGGAAGTGCCACACAGGGGGTAACAGAGCCAATTGAGTTTACATGGCTCTTAGCATCAGTACAGGCCACCACTTAAAGGGAAAGACTCCTTAGTAATATGTAGGCATCTAAAATGTAAAGTCAGAGGGACTGAGATGTGTGCGCTAGCCTTTCAATACTCTGTGTCACTGCTACACGAGCCTTCCTCTCTCACAGGCTGAGTGGGAGCAGGCATATGCGTAACTAATGCACGTGCAAGCACTCATCACGTCCTGCACAGAGGCAACCAGTGCCAGATTTCAGTAACTGCTACTTCCAGCAGCCCATTTCACTCCAGTTATGTGATCTGTGGGAGTCGTTAGGGGTGAGTTTGTACAAGCCAATCTGAAAGAGAAGGCCAGCCAAAGCTTATCTGCTGCGAAATTGGAAGCCCCATGAGGTCATAGGCACTAGAATGCATTTGCTCTCAAAATCAGCACTGTCAGATGCAAACCAGGTCAGGTCAATAACCTTCAGTTCAGTGCCAGTCTACATCACGGTCAGACTAGAATGGACAGTCTTGTTAAATTTGATAGATTGCTTTATCACGTCTACTCTGGCGTCCATGTTATCCCCTTGCTTACCACAGTTAAATGATGCCTGAAATACTCATTTGACTGAACTCGGTATCCTCCATTCCTTATCTATCATCATGACTTGTTATTAAATATGGAAAGAGTCAGACTTAACATAGTTAGGGAGATGGGAATGTTTCCCGGGTATGCATCTGTTTACTGCACACTAATTGGGTTACTGATGCACTAACAAACTTTAATGTATGTAATGTACTGGCTGGTGTCTTTCGATGCATGATAAACCTGCAGTCACATTAGGTATATCTGCTATTATGCCCAGCAAGAGCTGTGTAAATGCTAGGGTGAAAAATCTGAGCATCTTTTAAAAAAGACAAGAGAAGTTGTCTTCTGCTGTGTTCACATCTTCTGCTCTCTTCCTGGAAACATTCAACCACCTATTTAATTAGGTTAAAAGATCTGCAAAGATGGAGTTCATGCTTACACATGCAAGGATTTTACATTTGACCTCTCTAACTAGTCACACCAGCAATCTGGTTGTAATTATACTCTCATACTTCAGTGCAAAGGAACAGTATCTCTTATCTGGTCCAAACTTTCAGCCCTGAGCTACAAAGCTTGCATTTTGCATTTTTGACTCTGAAAATGTAGGGTCAACAGAAGTCAGGAACAAGTTTGGGAAATCATTTGGATTGATGATGGTAAGTTTGTTCTCAGTCCATTACCTCACTGAGCAGTAGGAGGTGTTTCTACGGGTATGCGTCAGTGGCTGTAGCTGGAACTAGATGCCTAACAGCAGGTTAATACAAACTCTAATACAAAGGCATCACCAGGGACTAAAAATCACACTAGTACTTTCAACAATAAAAAGTGGCCATAGGCAAGGGACACAGATATCATTAACAGTGTTCTTGCCACATATCTCCCAAAAACATTTCTCCAGACTAGCACTGGATGTACATGACTTTGCGAGGAACCTGTTGGCAAGCAGGAATCCCAGATGTTTATTTGGGGTCGTTATTATAGGGCTCAGCTCCAGTATTGTCTGATGCAAACACAAGCACACAACGAGTGTCAGTCACCTTGAACTCTTCCCATACAAACAGGCACATGGACACTGGTACTCTTTGAGATGCATCTGAAAGCAAAAAGTGATGTAAGCCTACATCATCGTTAGAAATTACATAGCTAGATGTACATCAGGTTCTGGTTCAAGTGAGTTAGTAAGCCCTTAAGGAACAAACAGTACGCTTACCCTCAACTGCTGTACTTCCTGAAAAGATCAGCAAAGCAAAATGATCCAACTTATCGCCCGCACTTCCTTACAGCTCTTGCTTTCTAATGACCTGCATTTTTTGGCACAATTGTCTTGGCAAAATTCAGTGGTTTCAAATACTTACAACAGATGCACAGTCACAATATTTTCCATCATATTTACATTTGGATATAGAGCCCTTTAATTTTCTCTTAAGGATGGATTGTTATCTTTGTTTATGGCTTAAAACTTGAAAGACAATCAGGTGCAACATTTGCCCAGAGGGACTCCTCATCTGAGCAAATACACAGTTTTGAATGAACCACTGGGCCTTATCACCTGCTTTACTTGTATATGCCTGCTCAGTTCTTCCACCTTCAGCATGGAACATCCATTGGCTCAGTTATCTTCAGCCCAACTTAGCAAATAATTCAACAAGTAGAAACCTGCCACCTTTATAGTGAAGTCTGAGATCTCCACATTGGTTGGATGATTCTTGGAGTATCCAGCTTGAAAATGTTCTCATCTGTCCAGGTTTTGAGCTGAGATAATCAGATTAAACACAGTACATACTGTATTGGCTCTACACCAGAGCAGTTCTTCCAGTTGAAATATGATAGCTAGAACACTCATCTGCTGAAAAATGGTCCATCTGGAATGACATATCATCAGTTCTAGTCTGCCAGTACTCACCCATATGAAATGTATGTGTCAACCATCCCTTGGATTTACTGAAAGTGGATTTACCACAGTTGTTTATGAAGAATCTGCTAAATGAAAAGCCCATTCATTAAAGTACAGCTTTAATTCATTTCAGGCTCTTTCATGCCCTGTCATGTTACGGCTATTCTTATTTCACAATCCAAGCAAGCACAACAGAACAATCCATCCTTTGGTTCTCCAAAACATTCATATGAGCCGATGACAAATACCATCATAGAAGAAATAAGAGATTTCACATGGTGCCTAAAAAAGAAATGTTCAAATGGAGTCACGTTAATAAACAATATAAGTTATTTTGGACAAATATTTGCACTCATCAGGAAATAAAACACCAGTTTTGGTTTTCAGCTACTCATTAGAAACAATAAAAAAAGAAGAGCTTATGGGAATTAAAAAACACCGCCAACTCCCTTCTTTCCCCTGATGTTTGTAAATTGTCTGCAGCAAGTGTCCCACGTACAGTGAGCAAAACTGTTGATCACTGCCAAAAATGAGACAAATGGCACTACAGAGAAAGGCTTAGATTGAAGAGGAGGAGATTGGCCCTTCCGTCACGCACCATCTGAAAGAGGGCTGCTGCTGGTTCCTGAAGAGGTAAACCAGGAAAAAGAGACGCTTTTCCTGATTATTGGGCAAAAGGCTTGCAGCATGTCTTTCACTCAGAATGAACTGCCATCGTGTGCTGAGGTTGTCACTCCTTGCTGCTCCCAGAGCCATGCAGCAGATTTGCATCAGCCCGTGCCAAGCAACTCCAATATGCAAGATAATAGTCAAGAGAATACTGATGAAAACCAAAAGTGTTTTTAGAGTCTTTTTAAGAAGTGTCTCCTCTCCTCATGTGACTTCTTTTCCCTTTCTTAATTTCCAGATTGAATGTTCCCTGGTGCTAGCAGCTTTTGGGCTTGACTTTTTAAACCCTGCACAGGATATTTTAAGCACTCCTATCCAAGAGCACTGGGCGTCTTAAGGGGTTCAGCCATGAGGACATCACCTCTCTATACACAGCAGGGCAACAATCCATCTGCTGAGAGGGAATCTCTGTATTACGAAACTTTACACAATAAAACATTGGTTCCATATACACTCCACTGCTGAGCTCCCACCATTTTCTTTAAAAATCTTTTTTCTTTCCTTTAATTTGGCCCATAGTTTGCTCATTTGTATTTAAAAGCTGTTGGAAGCAAAGGAAACTGGAGCAGAAGTACAATAAACAAACACAAGAACAGCAGAAGTGTCTTAGTACATTTTTTGGTCCTTATCTTGAAGAAGTTTTACAGCATATTTTGAGGTCAGGAGAAGGGTACTTATTAATCAGATTGGACAGTGCTACTTAAGCAAAACAACTAATCTTATATTCATTTTTACTTTGACCCATAATAATTAATATGGTAACTTTGAAATAGACTCTACTTGGCCTGACTCACTATTTAAATTGACTCAGAAAACAGGGCAAGGGCATGCTCTACCACAAAGGGATACAAAAGTCAGATAAGCCAGTCTAGAGGCAGCATAATTACCCCCTATAATTTTTCCCTTAGAGGACATGCCCAAAACACTCCTTGCCACAATAGTTACCGCTGAACTGCTTGCAGAAGATGATGCAGAGGATGCCTGTCTAACATCCTCTGCCCAAACGTCTGTCTCACAACTTGACACTCTTTTCTCACAAGTCCACTGAAAGTTACATTATGGGAAAGGGGCCCCACAGTATGGGAAAAGAGACTGTGTGCCATAAATGGGAGGGAAAGAGCTGTCTAGCAGGCTCAAGCCCAGTGGGAGAGATGGTCTTGGTTTCTCAGCTCAGTTCACCGGGGATAAAAAAGGAAATTACTTCAGTCACTTTGTTGGGTCAGGATTGCAGTAGTGACCTAAGGTGGGAAGGCCACGGGGAGCCTAGGCATGTTAAGGGATGCAAGAGGAAAGCAGGAAGTACATATGAGTTACACAAGACTGAATGAAGTATTTATTGCAACAGCATACTCTTTCTCTCTCAGTTCCCCTGCTCTCCCTCCACTCTTTTCTCCTCACTGTTAGGCCACCTAGAAATGGAGGCAAAGTAAAGCCTGCAGCGCTCCAGAAACCTGTAATGCTGCTGCCAGCACTAAGGTAGGAAGAAAAATGCAGTTATGTAACTTTATGAACATTTTGCTTACACAGGAAATTTAGTCAGCAAAGACATCATGTACTTTAGGACTTCCTAAATAGCAGTATTATCTATAAAAGGAATGAATGCTATTACATTAATTCCACTTCTTGAAGGCAGAAGTACATTTCATCCCCTTTGCCTCCTTGGCATACCAGTGAACCCTGTAGTATTTATGGGTAATGAGCTCCAGGGCTACTGAACAATGAATATTGTATTTGGGTAGCTCTTAACCTCTTAAGCCCTTCTGAGCACCACATGCTGCATGACTCAAGAGATGAGTTTGAAAACCTCCACGTTCTTTCATACCAGTGACTTCCAAGTCACCAGTTGTGCTGTAGTTGTGGTAACACAGCTGATGCCTTGTTACCTGTCTCTCAAAAAGTTAATTTGGTGCCTGTGATACCCTAAAATCTCTCCTTTTCCAGATTCGCACAACTGAAAATGACATTACAGGTCTGAAATAACAGTCTTCTGCTCTAAACTGCAGCATCCCCAAACATTGCTCAGGTCCAAAGTGCAGATGCAAGAGCAGGCAAAGCTGTGGCCATCTGCTCCTTTAAAGATATAGATCTAGTCAGGGTTTAAGTTCATGCTTCTTTCTCAATCTCTTATGCACCCAGGGGAGTCACCGGGGGGGGAAAAAAGCTGCAGTAAGCCAACTTATCTGGTACTGGATTCTTCTCTGAGGTTTTTACACAGCCAGTTTACTGGAGAGATCCTTAGGCAGCTTCAGGTCTCTGCCATGCAGGAACTAAGGAGCTTCTTAACGTGTCTTGCAGGACTCTGCAAGTCCCAGGTGCTTTACTACAAAAATTAAGATATCACTGGAAAGATAACTTACACCTCTATGCATTTTTTTAAGATTCTTTCAACTGGCATTTCTCACTTCCGCTCTGGTCAGGGAAGGAAGAAACTAGAAAGAAATAATCTGATTATTAAATCCTTTGAATCTCCTTTTTAACAGTTAGTCTCTACTAACAGTACCTGTAATATTTGAATGTGAACTTCTGTTACATTCATACCCATATTTTATATATACATGCATATTAGAGAGAGAGAGAGAGAGGTATGCAAGTCAAGGTCATTTCATGTACATGAAATTAGCTTCAGCTTTGTAAGAAAAAAAACATATCCTCTCCTTTCATTCCTATTCCTGAGGATTCCTCATTGGCTTTTCACTCTTGTGCTAGTTTTCAGGGCATTCCTTTCAGAGTTCATTCTGCCTGCCTATTGTGTGGTTTCTCCCCACCTGGCACACTATATTGTGAAGGATTTTTACACAAAGACAGATGAGACTTGCTTAGCCCCTCACATGATTAATTGACAGAGTACGAATCGTCAGCCATTACAGCTACTGCTGTGACTGGCACCCCAGCTGGCATTTATTTCCAGGGGCTCCAGAGCTAGGCATGAGAGAGGATGTCACTTCAGCTAGAATGAGGCTCTGCAGGGCGACTGCAGCACTCTTCCACCCATCCGATCCAGAGAGGACAAATAAAAGACACTCTGATCCCACAGCTGAAATGAAGAATACAATGATGTCACAGGGGACTAGGAGTTCAGCCAGCAACAAAACGGAGAAGCAGATGAACTCATGGGCAAAACCCATTCTGTCTTCATGTAAGAGTCTGTGTGATTAAAAACAAGCAACAGGAAGGACTATGAAGACATCTGGGCAGAATCATTTAACAGGACTGCATTTGATGGAGTCAGCAGGTCTTTAATAACAACACTGGCATTCTTCAGGCCATACATCAAATGAACAGCAGAGCTTGATGTAGCTTTTTCTAGATGTTCTCAGTCCTTTTAGCCACTTGAGCAACGGGCTGTTACTGGTTCATAGGTTACCATGTCAACAATTCAATATGGATCTTATTATACTTGCTGGGGAATTTTCCAGCAAAACAGATTTTCATTAGAAACTACTGACTGGTCAAAACCAAGAAGTTTTGGTCAAACTGCAGTGAAAGACAGGAGTTTGTCCGGAATTCGTCCTGCCACTTTTCCTTTGAGGCATCTAAAGGTACAAAAGATTCCAGCTTCTCAGGTTCTGGGACATTTTAACATAACTAGCACTAACTCACCCACCAGGTTTCAAGCTTTCAGGCTCCTTGCCATTGATTTTGGGGCCTAAGAGCGAGCCTCAACTACCAATTCCCTATCATTTTTTTCCTTCTCTCCACATTTTCCTTATATACTCCTATACAAAGGTAGCTCAGATGATCAGCTGAACTTATTTTATATTACATTTCACTTTCTCAGGTCTGCATCTTAATTTTCAGAACAAACTCTGTTGCTAAAAGTAACAGAGATGCTACAATATGTATAAAGCAAGAAGCTTTCTATTTGGAAGCAAGTTACCTCCCAAGACAGCACAGGACAAAGATTGAGGACACTTCTCATTTTGCCTCATATCAGTGTTATTTTTGTAACAAAGATCTGACAATTCTGCTTCTCTAGATGAAAATTAAAATGCAATGGGCAATATGCTGGGCAAAATAGAACCACACAGTCATGCCATTCACTTTTAAGGCAAACAAGCTCTGTTTATTAGTTGTGCTGTTGAAAGAACCAGAATGAGAATTAGAAATGTTTGAAGACATCACCTGAGGGTTAAAATGAACAAGTTAAATTGAATTTGACTTGTGCCATGAGAAGTGCACTACCTAGTGCCCTACCAGCAGAGAGACTGTAAATGAAAGCCATATCGTGATTGAGCACCAAGCAAACATAGAGCACATAAATGATGTCTGTGTAATTGATCCTTAATCTGAAAAGAGAGGAGTAATGTTCATCATTCATCTACTTCAGCGTATGCCATTAAAATAAATCAACACTTTTGTGGGCTTGACATCTTTGGAGAAGAAAACATTGTGATTTTAAACAGAGAAATCCCACAGATTCCAATCCCACACATGCTCATGAATGACAGAGAACAGACACAAGTCTTTGAGGCCCTGAGAATTAGAATAAATAAATGTCACAAGGGAGAGCGATCAGAAAAACAAGGAGGGCATCAGCATTCTTAATTCCTTTTAGATTACACCAGGGAAAAAGATAAGTCCGGATTTTCATCTCAATCAAAAATTAGCAACTTTATCCAACTATGTACTTTGCACTATTTTTATTATTATTATTATTATTACTTTAATTCCTGTTCTCAGGTGTTGATATAAAACTGAAAGAGAAGAATAGGAAATAGAAGTTACCATTCTGGAATCAAGAAAGGATTTTTACTGTCACTACACTTCACTACACATACAGCTATGACACAATAAAAATAATTTGCTTAATAACAGCATCACTGTAGAAAATGGTGTGACCACAAGCCTTTTGGCAATTCTTCTGAGGACTGTAGTCATTCTCCTCACATCAGTTGTTAAGATGTGAAGCTGAAAGACACAAACCAAGGCTCTTAAGATGGCTCCTATTGATTTGTCAGATGGCATCAAATAAACAATGAACACTTCAAGTGAATTTCCTGTATTATAAAAGAGTATCAGTGTGTGGAAAAACCCCACAATCGAATTTTTTTTCAAAAATTGGCCAATTCTGACTTCTCTTTGTCCCTCCTCCTCTAAAAAGAGAAATTAGAGTTTTAAAATCCCAGCATTTGAACACAAGTTCATTTAAAAACAAACAAACAAACAAACAAAGGTTTAGCTAGACAGACATGTTTCCTTTCCAAAAAACTACGAAATGAAAATTATTTTGATCATTTCCATTAGGAAGAGGTAGATGCTATTTTCAAGATAACATTAATATTGCAGTTCTTAAACTGAAGGAGACCTTTTGTTGTACTGCTGACAGTTTATTGATCTTAAATTCTTCTAAAGCCCCCATCGCACACCTCCAACCATTGCAAAATCTTTTAATCTATTTATCCTTATGGCACCCCTGAGAGACAGCAAAGCACTGTTATCCCCATCTGTCTGGTGAGCTGATGCAGGGAAGCCAGTCCCCCTCCCACCCATGCCCTTTGCCGAGTTGTGCACCCGAGCCCCTGGCGCAGGCAGCAGGGAAAGGCTGGAGATTGCTGCTCAGCAGCCACCTAACCCAGCATGTGCCCTGGGTATCGCTGGTGCTCACTTGAGCTTTCCTCAAACCACCAGGCCCACAAGTCTCTGGGGACGCTCCTAGGGTACAATTCTTGCCCTAGCACTTCTCAGCAATTACACCAGTGCTAAGCCCTGAGCAGTCAAAAGTCCAAGGGCAGAGGGATATCGTTCCAGCAAAGGGGCAGGGAGACATTACCCATGGCTACAGCACCTCCCCAGGATGAGGAAGACCTCAAGTCTTTGCTCCAAATTAAGGAAAGAAAAGAACGGAATTCCTCTCTCAGTCATCTTGGATGTTTTCAGTGCAGCTCAGCAGCTACTCATGAATATGGTTCAATACCACACCTCTGCATCTGAGCATTTAAATGACTTCAGGAAAAAGTGTTGACAGATGAGAATCCTGTAAAATAAGTATTCATCTCTGACAAGGCCTCTTAAGATCGTGCCTGCGCGTTTCACTCGTGGTTGCCTCTCTGCAGGTGGCTGCTTCTCCCTGAACATTGCATAGAATCGTAGAATCATAGAATACCAGGTTGGAAGGGACCCCAAGGATCATCTGGTCCAATCTTTCTAGGCAAGGGGGAGGGTGAGCAAGCAGCTGTGTGGTGCTTAGTTGCCAGCTGGGGTTAAACCACAACACCAGTGTAGCGGAGTCAATCACTTCCCTGGGGAGATTATTCCAATGGTTGACTGTTCTCATTGTGAAAAATTTTCCTCTGTTGTCCAGTTGGAATCTCCCCAAGAGTAACTTGTAACCATTACCCCCTGTCCTCTCCATGTGACTCCTTGTAAAAAGGGAGTCTCCATCTCCTTTGTCACTACCCTTTAAGTACTGCTACATGGTGATGAGATCACCTCTAAGCCTCCTTTTCTCAAGGCTGAAGAGACCCAGTTCTCTCAGCCTTCCCTCATATGGCAGGCTTCCCAGTCTTTTGATCATCTTGGTGACCCTTCTCTGGACCCCCTCCAGCCTGTCCACATCTTTTTTGTATAGGGGGACCAGAACTGTACACCATATTCCAGGTGTGGCCTGACAAGCGCTGAGTAGAGTGGGATAATGACTTCTTTATCTCTGCTGCTGATGCCCTTTTTGATACAACCCAGCATCCTCTTGGCCTTCTTGGCCGCAGCAGCACGCTGTTCACTCATATTGAGCTTCCTGTCCACCTGGATCCTCAGGGTCCCTTTCCACAGAGCTGGTCTCCAGCCAGGTGGATCCCAGTCTGTGCTGCACTCCTGAATTACGTTTTTCCAGGTGCAAGACCTTACACTTGTCCGTGTTGAACTTCAGAAGGTTCTTGTTAGCCCACTCTTCCAGCCTATCGAGATCTTTTTGCAGGGTGGCTCTCCCTTCCAGAGTGTCTACTTCCCCACTCAATATGGTGGTGTCTGTAACTTCATCAGGCTACACTTGACCCCATTATCCAGATCACTTATGACGATATTGAATAACGTTGGGCCCGATATCAATCCCTGGGGCACCCCACTTGTGACAGGTTGCCAGTTTGAAAAAGAGCTATTTACCACCATCCTTTGGGTGTGGCCTGTCAGCCAGTTCCCCACCCACCACACAGACCACTTTTCCAGGCCGTAACACATCAATTGCTCTAGGAGGAGGCCATAGGGAACTGTATAGGACACCTGTGCTTTCAACTCAGTGCTTGGAGTAACCGTGAAGAAGTCAGGTCTTGCAGTGGTGAGAAAATCTGAGTGCAAGCACCTCTGAGGGTCCGGCCCTGAGCAGTTTGCCAACAGTAAGAGGAAAAAGGTGGTTGAAGGTGAAACAGGTACATAAATTCAGGTGTTCTTGAATTTGCTCATCAATTCTGGTGTTCCAGCCCCTGCACTATCCTGGGCCGTATAGATTTTTGAAAGAAGATAAGAAGCATTCCAGTCCTGACTGACCAGGACTGTTTTTATCCAGGAATATGTTCAAAATCTCTTCTCTCGACCATCTGGCAACAAGATGAGCACACATGGGGTGGGAATGCTAATGCATGACATTAGCTTCCTTCACCTTCTCCAACTGATATAACCTCAGAGAAAGTATGAGATTATGAGAGACTGATTTATGCAGAAAGATTAAAATCATTAAGTGTGTTTAGTTTGGCCAAACAACTTCTAAAATGGGAGGTGGCTGTAAGCATCAAATAATTTGTAAGGCATAAAATGTGAGTAAGGAAATTAGCTGGCTAGATTAATCCAAAGGAGTGGAAATTGGCCCAGCTAGTAGTTAGCTAACTTTGATTTTTATACTAGACTAACACAGAGATTAAAAATTGCAAAAAGCAATTTTCACCTTCAGCTACCGTTAGGGCATGTATTGCTAGAGTAAGGTAATGTTTTCTGAGTTGCAGTGTCAGGCTCACAAAGGTCATAAATAAAGGGCAAGCATATGGCTGAGAGGGAGGGAGGGAGGGTTTTCATTTCTGTACCAATATACTCAATTATTAAAGGCCCAAGTGGCTGCCCACCCAAAGGGAAAATGGACTGCATTCATCCTCATTGCCATTTCACCATATTTCACAGAGCTACATCACAGCTCAGTCTGAGCAAACCCCAAAGGTTTTTGCATTCACACTGAAGCAAACGTCTTCATGAGCAAGCAGCAACTGCTTCTAGCTATCCCACAACACTATTATAGGTTTTCCTTTTCTTTTTCCCCTTCTGCATGTTCTTCTCTAATTTCCTGTTGTATTTCACAGAATCACAGGATGCTTGAGGATGGATGGGACCTCTGGAGGTCATCTTGTCCAAACTCCCAGCTCAAGCAGGATCACCTAGAACCGGCTGCCCAAGACTATGTCCAGGTGGCTTTTGAATAAATACATTTATATTGTGTAAGACCTTTAATCAGAAGTAGGCTAAAATAGAACAAAGCCAGCACATATCCTAGGAGGTAAAGCAGTAACACTTCTTGGCACAGGGATCATTTGAGTTACAGATGTCCTCAGAGTGTCCAGCTGTGGTATACTCCACACATAGCAACTGACTATACAGTTCAAGAAAACTTGAACATTGACTGTTATTGACTGTCATCTAAGTTGGACTCCCTTTATATTCAGTCTAGAAAGATACAGTTGATGAAAAGAAGACCTGCCCCTCCAAAACCCAGCTGAGATCTTACGTAATCTTGATGGATTGGATCTGAACCTCCCTGTCCCAAAGATGCTACAGTCTAAATAGACAATGCTAATCAAGATAAAAGAGGAAAGCCAAGAGCAGGAAGAGATGCATCTTCCATCTTTCAGGACAACAATGGAACATGAAGAGGTGAGCTTTGAGTAACTTGCTACTAGGTCAGTGCCTTGTACATGACCCCAGGTGCCTGGATCACCAAGCTAGAACTCTCAGAGAGACCCTCCCAAGCCTTCTTTCTTTCACAGCTGTTAAAAATGATGCTGCCTACCTCTAAAATATGGCTATAAATTAGCATTCCAGGCACAAACACATCCTCTTTATGAATAGTTCTGTGGATACATACTGATCGGGTTTTTACAAAGATTGATCTGAAAAATCATGCTTCCCTGCTACTCGGGCATGCTTTACTAGCGCGTCTGAAAGCTTTTACATTTAATCTTATGCCACAACAGGCCACAGGTTTCAATCAGTTTTCTGCATGACACACACTGCTTTGTTTATAAAAGATTGACTGATCAGAGAAGCGTGCCTCCTGAGCGTTAGAAGCACATTAGCAGTAAGCTTTACATGTGGGCATAGGCAATGGCTATAAAGAGCATACGTAACAGAATCAAAAGGGATCTTACAATCATATAACTGCTTATTTATTCAAATATCCACCAATTGTTTAATTGACCCATTCTAAGCATAGCCTAGTTTTTCATATGTGGATGAGACTATACTGAACATCTAGACACTTTATTCTTAGTGGGGTTTTTTCTTCGATGGGGTTGACTTTCTCAAAGCAGTCAAATAAGTTAAATGCACAATTGCCACTGAAATTAGAAGCCAGCTACTTTGTATCTTTTAGAAACACCATTCTTCAAATATTTCAGAAAGAAAAAAAAACACTGTATTGTAAAAATTGGAGAGTAGCTATCATAAAGCTTGATGCTGACAGAAAATGATCACTTCAAGCCTCTGATTCATACACCTGTAAAAGATTAAATTGGCTTTACTGGCAAGTTTTTTGTGCTCCCAGAGAGTTAATTTTAAGTGGAAGATCATGCTTCATGGATAAAATGGATATAATGTTGGAAATGATGGGATAAAATTAAAATACTGTGGATGCGCAGTTCGCATTCCTGCAACATATGTACAAACCCTCTTTCCCTTCTCTCTATCCAAGCGTATATTCTTTCCTAGCATAAGAAGACACCCCACAACATACACCTGTCACACCTAAAAACCCAGTCTTTCAGTTTTCTTGGCAGTCCCACATAACACATGTCAAGATCTGAGCTTCCCATTCCATGCTCTGCATGGCACAAGGGTATGGAAAACTCTTCCAGGTGAATGTGTGGGGCAGGTGGCAGCAGAAGTTCTTGACAATGGCTGCATGGCATTTCCACAGGAGCTGCAGGCAATCCAACACAACCATGCCTGTAACTCCAACACAAACTGCAGGAACTAGGCAGAATGAAGTAAAGTATTAGATTATAGGATGGAAGAAAGGCTAGATCATGTTTACCCCTGAGGTGAAAGGAAAAGAGCAATTAAGAAGGAAGAGGGGTAGGATTGGAGTCCTCATTTTGGCAGAGAGGAAAGGAGGGGGAGGAAAGAGGAGCCAGGGAATGAACTGTTGCTTAAGAAGGGTGTGTAAAAGGAAGCAAAGATCTTAAGGTTGGGAAGGGGAGATGGGTGTGAGTGGAGTCCTTGTTCGGGAAGCAAGCAGGGATTTGTAACCTGCCCTGAAAGCTAGCAACTGCTGCCACCTTGAGTAGTGGTTCCCAAAAAAACAAACTTGGAAACCCCATTTCCATCAAGTTTAGCCTGGGTCTGGGTCAAACAGAGCAGAAAGTGAAGTTCAGAACAAAAGGATTATGGCAGACAACTCCCTGCCCACTGTCTCCTTTTTCTTTTATAGGAAGAGGAATCAAGAGAAGGGCTCAGTTTTGGAAACATGGCTCCACTCCCAACCCATTTAGTGTCAGAACCAACACCCTAAAGTGCACGCACAGGACCAGTGGGAACCAGAGCGGCTCAGATAACAGGATATCTATCCTGTGCTCCCTCTCAGATATGTTGCTTACTAACATGATGCTTTTACACTGAGACTGGACTGCCGAGCAAGTACTGTGGGGTAGTTCCTGGTCTATAAATGCAGAGCTATCATTTGTGGTAAAAAGGAAATTAAAAAACCAACAGATGTGTATACTGGAATTATGCTAAGGAAAACATAAAAAATATGCATACTTTTTTCCATTGACCACTAATGGACAATATGAGGATTTAGTATCACTGAAGAAAAGCTGCCCCCCCGCCCCATCCCACAAATACTTAGATGTATTTTGGCCTAGTTAAGCAGGCAGCTCTTATCCCTGACTTAAGTAGAAATCAATGCTTGAAGTTAAACTCATCCATAAGCATCTGCAGGATCAGAGACTGCGTCCCCATAGCTTTTTCCAATACAGTTCACAACACTGCCAGAGAATCATATTTAACACTATATTGCAGTACGTCCAATCTATTTATCTGGTAACTTCAGCATCACGGGATATATAATTGCCACAAATCTTGCTGAAGATTTGCTTTTCTGATCAGTGAAAGCAGATGATCAGTTGTCCTGATCATCTGCTTTCTTTTTCGGTCAAGACATAATTCATTAAACTGAAGGGACTTTGATTTTCTTTATGTTCACCTCCATCATGCTTGCTTTGCTGAATTCTGTATGTGTGTTATTTGTGATACACATAATGTTTGGAAACACATGAGCAATACATTCACTAAGGATAGAAATTACCAGAGACAAGAATATTATGTTCATTCCATTATCTAGCTTCACCAACAGAAATATCATTGATGAACTCTATTCTAATACACAACCAGATAAGCAATCTTATTACCTCATAATGAGAGCTGATTTCTCTTCATCTAAATCTCCATTACTACTGTCATCTCATTTTTATGTCATTTCCTTCTTACAGATGCTTTTATGTTAAATTTCCCCAAGCAGACAAGAGACATTATGTTTGTTTGATATCTATTGCAAAGCCTTTTATGTGGAGTAGAAATAAGTGTAGAAAACCTAAAGGAAGGTTTTGTATCTTCATGCACTCCAACTATATATATTTTACACTGCAGATTCCTTCTATAATGAAAACTACACTCCTTCTTCTCAGAAGAAATCCAGTTCCAAAGGTAAGTTGCAGGCTCAAAAAAAGCTTTTCATTTAAAATTTTATTATTGCTGATCATACTGGCCAAAAAACATTTCCCAAACGGCCCTACAGATTACCAGCTGAACCATATTTCACAGGTCTAATGCAACAGTAGCCTCCTAGAGTTCCTTCCTACCCACAAGTACAGATTTCTTCTTCTAACAACTTATGAGCCTCACCATGTTTGTCATATCAAGGTACAGGTCCCAGAATCTATTTCCAATCAGAAATCTCCTAAAGATGGAGAGGTGAAACCAATCCTAGACAAAGTGCAACTTGCATTTGGCAAGCCCATATCAAACTAGACTAACCTGATCGTTTCTCTCTGACTACCTAAAAAAAGTTGTCATGATTAAGGGTGGCAATAAGCAGCGCAAAGTGTAGCTGAAGGCCAGTCATTAGTGGTGTGCCCCAGGGTTTGATACTGGGGCCAACACTGTTTAACGTCTTCATTAACGACCTGGGTGATGAGACTGAGTGCACTCCTAGCAAGTTTGCCGATGCCGCCAAACTGGGAGGAGTGCCTGATATGCCAGAGGGTCATGCTGTCGTTCAGAGGGACCTCAACAGGCTGGAGAAATGGGCTGATGAGAAATGCAAAGCCCTGCATCTAGGGAGGAACAACCCCAGGCACCAGCACGGGCTGGGGACTGGCTGGCTGGAAAACAGCTTAGCAGAAAAGAAAAAAGGGTGTGGGGGGAGGCATACAGAGAGTTGAGGGTATATTGGCTATGAGCCAGCAATGTGCCCTTGCAGCAAACATGCCTTAGGAAGTGTTGCCAGCAGGTGGAGGGAGGTGATCCTTCCCCTCTGCTTGGCCTTGGTGAAACGTATCCAGAGCTGGGCTCCCCAGTACATGGGAGACATGGACATACTGGAGCAAGTCCAGTGAAGGCCCACAATGATAATTAAGGGACTGGAACATTCTTCATACAAGGAGAGGCTGGGAGAGCTGGGGACTGTTCAGCCTGGAGAAGAGAAGGCTCAGGGGGATCGTATCAATGTATGCAATACCTGATGGGCGGACTAAAGAAGAAGGAGGCAGGCTCCTTTCAGTGCTGCCCAGTGACAGGACAAGAAGCAATGAGAACAAACAGAAACACAGAAAATTCCATTTAAATATAAGAAACCTTTTTTTTTTCATGGGGGTGTTTGAATGCTGGAAGAAGTTGCCCAGAGAGGCTGTGGGTTCTCTCTCCTTGGAGATACTCAAAACCCAACAGGACACATCCGTGAGCAACTAGCTCTAGATGACCCTGCTCTGAGATGGGGTTTGGACTAAACAATCTTCAAAGGCGCCTTCCCACCTCAGAAACTCTGATTCTGTGGGAGTGCACTGGATCTAATTTAGCAAAGCAGTTGATACAATACTCTCCAGGAGACTAGTGGTTCAGCTAAAGAAGAGGAGAATTACAGCATTGATAAGCAACCTGCATGTGCCAATAGACAGCACAGAAGAGACGTGTTAAGTCAGAGGAAAGTTACTAATTCAGCCCATGGTCTTTGAACAAATCCTTCTTACTGTTTTTATCACTGATCTTGATAGCAAAAAATAAGAACAGTGTAATGAAATTCACAGCTGACAAAGCTGGGATGCACAGCTGACAAACCAGGGAAGCACTATTAATGGGCAAGAGGACCCGCATATGATCACAGAGAGACTGAGTGCTCTTGAAGACTAGAGAAACAGCAACTGGGTAAGTTGAGCAAATACATACAAACTAATGAAGTAATCAGAGTCCTGCACAGTGAAGAAGCAACATTTGGAAACAACTGACAAAATAAAAGACCTAGACTGTAGTTAATCACAGGATGACCTTAAAACCTCTGCTAAATAAAAGCAATCCTGAGCAGCACAAATCAAGATTTGTTTTTAAAAGGTAAAGAGTATTAATATTATTGTCATTGCTCAAGACACAATGTTGTATACAATTCCAACAACCTACATTCAACAAAATCTACTCTGCATCAAAAGGGATTTCAGGGTTGGGGGCTTTGGGCACTAAATTAATTAGGTGAATGGAAAACCTTCTTCATGAATGGGTACAAGGAGAACTCAGTTTATTTCAGCCTAGCAAAATAAAGGCTAGGAAAAAAAAAATAAACTGTGTTGCCAAAGAACAAATGGCTTTGAATAAATTCAATCTGGAAAACAGAAGGTATCCAACCAGCAGAGCAGTGAGGTCCTAGAAAATTCAAATAACTGAGTAGAAATTAGGGAGAAGAAATTTAGCTAGGCTTAAGATAGAGGCTGAGCAGTCTGTGAAAACAATTGCAACATGGTGGTCTGTGGTGGCAAGGGACAGAAATCAGCAAATGAAGAGCTCCAGTTTAGCTCCCATCTATCTAACCCGTGCTCTCAATTACAGTTTCAGGTCTCTACTTTACATGCTGCCCTGGACTACAGCACAGGGGACACTTCTGAAATGCTCCAAATTATACTGGAGACAAGACTAAGTACATAAAGGATAAAAATCACCAAGTTCCAGGTTTGATCCTATGCTGGGAGAGGCTGTGCTAGTTAAGAGGAAGTAGTGAAGTAATTCCCATCTTACGGCAACTCTCAGCTATATATAGCTTTATATGTAGAAAGGGAGCTCTTAGGCTAAGGTAACCACCCTGAACTGAAAAAAATAACATTGATCTCTCTACCAGCTATTTATTTTCTACTTTTCCACCACTAACAATGACACAAGTTAATTTAATTAAACTCAGAGAGCCACAGACTGTGTGATGGTGAGATTAGCTGAACATAATCAAGAGACATTTTTTCATTTGCAGACCTAAATTTTAAAAAAACAAAGATGCTCAATTTAGAGTAGTCAATAATATTCAGAAGGGCTAAAGCTGTACAGCCTCAGTGATTTGAATGGCTTTGGTACTGCTCCACACACCTCCAAAATCAGCTTCCATGTATCTCAGGTTAGGGACCTAAAGGGAATGTGTACATTTGAAATAATAGTGATTAGCTGTCCTTAAATTAAAGAATAACTCTAATCACTGCATGATTCTGAAGAACAAAAGAGCATGTATGACTCAGATAAATTCATCTATGTGTTTAGAGACTCAGAAGAGAAGGGGTTTTGTGCTAACAGGTTAGAAAAACAATATGAAGAACATCCTGAGGGCAAATGATCTAACAATTGTGTAATGACATCTATTTTAGAAAGAAAAAAATATTAACTGCCATGCTGAGCTAAGTGATCATTTAGACAATATTGCAGACAAAGGAACTAGTTCCCTGCTGAGTTTTTAATGACTTGAGAACAAAATAGTCCCCACTTAGACACCAGAAGTGTTTGACCCCAACAACCTGCTCTCGCTGTGTTTGCCAGGTTGTGCCCATATTGTCCTTTTGGTTCAGTGTTGAAGTGAAACCCTGACTGTCCCAATTTACCACCTGTCAGTTGGGTTTGTAGGTGGTTTTAGCACATTCCAACTAGATTCTCCAAAGACGATACTCATGCAAAAGCCCTCCTCTATCCACCTAGGCACCAAACTTACCCCAGCCCGTAATGGAGAAAATAAGTGGCTAAATCAGTGACCTGTCCTTCAGACAGCCTCAAACCATGTGTGAGATGGGGATATCAGAGGACCAGATTAAATCTAGTCCAGAGTAAAATACCCAAACCTTTAACAATTCTGATATATTAGATGGTGATCCACCTGCCCCAATCTACTGACCTGCTCCTTTCAAACAGAATTACTTGCTTATGTAAATATGGCCACAGAGACAAAATCATTATTTCTCCAGGTGAAGGTTATGTATTAATAGCTCCATCAGGTCCATGATTGCTGTTGGTTTGGGTTTTTTTTTCCAGTGGTGAATAGAAACTTACTTGTACCTCAGTGAAGTGATAATCAGTGTCTCTTCTTCCTAGCAGGTGTGTACCTGACCAAGAACCATTTTGTGTGGACTATTGATCGGACATCAGTTTCCCTAGCAGACACCAGTATTAAGAGAGAACATAACAACAGGGCTGCTTCTTACTCCAGCAACGAAAATGGTCACTCAGAAGAATTTCTTTGAATTTTATGATCCTATTGCATGATAGATACTATTCAGAAAATGTAACAACTCATGTCACAGATTAGCAGAGAAGAAAGATGACTCCGTTCCCACCACTGAGTGATCAAGATTGCTGTGGGAATGAAAAGATCCTATAATAAGACTCGCAGGCACCAGAGATTAGGTTTGGAGTTCCCCAACCCCATTTCCACATGCAGATGTTTGGAAATGTAAATTGTATTTTGGCCTTGAGAATCGCCCTCAGTGTCCCTATTACACAACCCTAATGCATGCCTCCGTTTCATCTGTCTAGCACTACTATAATTTTATGGCTAAACATGTCTGGGTTTTTTCTCTCAACAATCAATCTAGAATTACTCTCACAATATTGCAAAGTCAGGTCATTTCCGATTCTTTTTTGATCTTGTCCATTTTAGTTGCAGCACTGAATCATGTTAACTTCAGACCATTGTTTATCCCCATGGAAGGTAAGTAGCCTCACAAGCCATACTATGTTGGATCCAAATGGGGTTGCCCAACGCCAAGGTACCCCTGCACAAGGGTACCCAGACATCCCTCCTTGCTGCTGTTTCTCTGCATGTCTCTATCCTCAGTGAGTTCTCCATGAATTCCAAAATCCTGAAAATGAGTTTACTTTGCAAGTGAGCAGAGCCTGTATTCATTGTCCCTGTAGCTGTCCTCCCGCTCTTGCACACAACATGACAGTCTCATAACCATCCCCGCTTTCCCCCAAGCACTTAGCCTTAGCCCAGGTTCTCTTGATTGTGAACATGGCTTGAAACAAGCTCTCCACTGGTATGGGAAAGCCCTATCATGTACCTCCAACAATCACATGGACCTGAAGCATGGGTCTGTGCAACACCAGATGTCTGAACGGGTAGCCTCTAATAAAACCTTTAACAGATCCAGGGGATGCTCGAGGTTTAGTGACCACCAAGAAACCTTTTCCACAATACCTCTTGGCTGCAGTACTCAGTACTGTCCTAGGAAGCATCATGCATGGGAGTTCCAGGTGAGGATAAGGTAGAGTGCTGTGAGCGCAAGCTCCTGTGGCTGCCTTGCCATAGCTGCTGTGTGCCAAGCTGCACCAGTGCTTGACCCATTTACAGTTGCCATGGAGAGACTGAAGCATACAGAAGTATCTTATCCTCCAATTGCAACAAGATCTCACAGAAATAAATATCTATTTTTGAGTTTAAAGGGGAAATACAATAAAATAATTATGAAAATCTATGACCAGTGACTGCCGGCAAACACGAATTATCTGACAAAGCTAATGTATCATCCTTCATTATCAGTAGACTGCAGCTCTAGCCTAACCAACCCCTTTAATAAGAAAAGAGAGGAAACTGGGCACAGCTGTGGCACCTTTCCTTTTAAGACACTCACTTCTGAAACTCAAATACTTCTCGTCTTAATGGTCTTGCAACATCAAAAGGGATTAAAGCAGCATTAATCCATGAATCACATTTTCATGTGCAACACAATGTCTCACAGATTTTGTAAATAGGTTGGTCTCCCTCCCAACAATGAGATTTCTGCCCTCTGTAATAGTGCTGCAGCTACAGCAGCTAGTAATGAGAACAGCACAATGATAAGACTGATTCTCTGAGACTGCAAAGAGCTCAAACACCCACTCCTTCCAAGTGCTACTACTTGGCAACATTTCTTGCAGAAAGAAACACTAGTATATTAACGTTCATTGAGCAGACAGGAAATGACCAAAACCTTTTCATTCGGGCTTCAGACCAAAGTAAACATTTTATGCATTTTTAATGTTTTTTTCATCAGTTTATTTTCTTTGTCTGCCAAACTGTGAATTTATGGATCCCAACTAGGTATAGAAAAGTTAAGCTATTACAATCAACTCCGTAGTCATGAAACAGCCCGATTTTGCAAGCTTGGTGGCTGAAGGTAATTTTGGTCAAGCATCTGATTAAGCATATTTGCAGCACATAATAGCAGTAATTTATTGAAACAATGGCTCAGTGAACAATGCTGTCTAAACTCATGTGTCAGTGGATGGCTCTCGATTAGCCATTTATGTGCATGTAGCTAAGCACTTCCATTTATTATTATTTTCATTTGTTTTAAGAACCTAGAAGCCTAGCTGGGGCTCAGCATTCCGAGACATCACCCACATTTGAGGGAGTTTAGTCTTAAACTAAACATCAAATCCCACTTCTTTCCACTGATCCGTCTGAGCCTGTTGCATTGGCGATAGCAGGTAGAGAGAAACAGGCTAAAAGAGCAAAGTACAAAAATCAAGTCACGTAAAGTGTATTATTCTAGCCAGAAGGTCCCACAGGCAAATGATTCAGGGCTAGCGCTCCTGAAGCTAGAGACGGAAACTGTGCTAAAGCACATTTTATTAACACAGATCCAGCTTTATTTTCTTTCCCCGCCCCCGGTAAAGATTGAAAGCAGACAGCTGAAAACGAAGAGGTAGGCAATGCCTTTCACCCATCCTAGAGGCAGAGGGAGGTGGCTTGTCCTGCGGTGATGCAGTGCCATCTAGTGATTCCTTCCTTCAAGGGAAGAAGAAAAACCCACCAAATTACACCTCCAGGTTAAAAAGAACCCTGAATTACACCTCGGGGTAGGGAAAGGAGTCTGGCAGGCAGCCTGTTGCCGTAACAGGGTGCAGGTGCGAACAGGCTTCCCGCTCACAGGCAGTAGCTGCGGGGAAGGTTTGGGTTGAAAGCCATCGCCACCTCCACCACCTTCTGCAGGGCCAGGGACCCAGATTGCCAACTCGGTGGCTGGCCCCCCTGCAAGCCAGCAGGCAGCAGGTCTCCCCATCAGCTCGCCAGCTTCAGGCAAACCAGCACGTAATGACGCTCCAGTTTTAAGGGTTCCCAAGGCCCATGTGACAGGCAGCACAGCCTCAGCAAGTGTAGCGGAGGTTCACTTAACCAGCACTTTGCTTCCCAGGGCTTAATTAGTTGCTGCTGCACTAAACAACAGCTCCCTGGAGGCTGCGCCATGTCAACGCTGTTACAAGCTGGTGCCTGAGCCATCCTGAGGAAAAGCTGCAGCTCGGTGTCAGAAGCAGCATGGCCACCTCAAAGCAGTTGAGAGGACCTGCTTTCCTCACCTCCCACCCTCTGCCCCTCACGCTGTCAGCTGGGTTTCAAAATGCAAACTTTTTCAGTGAGTGGTCTCCAAGCTCTTACTCTTGATTTCTGGACTCTTGGTCCCTTGATGTTCAATTTGTTCATGTTCTCAGGCTTTTTCTGACCAGGCACAAGAATACAAGAACAGGTTTGCTCATTCTTTCTTTTTTTTTT
>VZTL01005925.1:19520-30755 GCA_013400535.1 Scopus umbretta | reverse complement strand
AGTGACTAAGACATTACTGTATGATTCCAAAGTCCTGGAGAAAAATATCAAATATTGCCAGCTATCCTGATTTTTACCATGGGCTTTGCAACACTGGCGTTTACCTGTCTCAACGATATATAGCTAAGTCCAAAAGATTTATTTCACAGGTGTGAAAAACTACCAAAATGGGAAGGAACCTTTTTTTTTTTTAAAGAAAAGTAAAACCAAAATTTCTCACACAGAAGTCCTCACAAATATACAGTGATCTCTGGATGCTGGCCATTACTCAAAAGCTAATTTATTCCTGTCCTTGTGAACCGAGGTTCAGGTGCTGATGTGGGTGCCTTCCAGAAGCCACACATTCCCACAAGCTAAGCACCAGGATGGCTGCCAGGAAATTCCATGTATTTCTGTTTCCATCTGGCCTGAAGGAAACCATCCATTTGTATTGCTGTGTAGCTGCCTCAGGCCAGGAGACTGCTGCAGGCAGCACACAGAGGTGGGGACTGGAGTGCAGTTGCATGGTCTCAACATAAGCATGACCACCATGTATGTCCAGTGTGTCAGCAGGTGCTGATATGGGACTGCTACCTTTTTCTCACCAGCAAATCTATGTTCCGTCTTCTTTATTACTGAGAGGAAGATGAGTGAGAGGAAGACTAGTCAACCAGCCTAGGATTTAGGAGTGCCAAATACATCTCCTTAACCACCATAGACCATGGTGACCCTGTGTTTCCCTGGGCATATGAGCCACAGGGGTGCTTCTTGGCTCCTACATCCAAATGCACTCTCTGGCTACATCCAGTCCTTGCTGTGAGGTATGACCCAGAAGTACATCATTCCCTTCCATTTCCCCTGCCTACCTTCTTCCACCTTTCCCCATTCTCCCACAAAGAAAGCCCAAGGTGCCTAGGAGGGACCAGAGCAAGGGAATAGAGGGGACAAGGCTCTACCTTTGAGATGAGGGAAGTATATTGCCTTATTTTGCAGATGGGGAAAATAAGGACCAGAATTAAAAGCCAGTCACCCAAGGGAATAAGACAACTAAATAGCAATCAGGACCTCAAGGTCCTAAGCCAGTTCGAAGGCTGGCAGACAGCTGTGCCTCCTATGGCAAATGAGCTGTTCCACTGGCAAATCTGGAGTAGTTACCTAAGTATAATATAGAGATAACCAGATACACTAGATACATCTAATATATACAAAATAATAGCTTAAGGTAAAGTATGTACCTTTAACCAGGGTGTTGCTACCTACTTGGAATTCAAGAAATAGCAAACTAGACCTTCCTGATGGGTTTCCAGATGTAAATAAGAGAAGATGTTGAGGATAACTGGTTCTGCCAGTCACTGCATCCCATGATGATGTGCTCAGCATGCAACCAGCATGTGAAAGGAGGCACTGCCATTTCTCGAGTCGGAGGCTGCAACAGGGTTAGAAGTGATAAAGATCAGCACAGGCTTTTTTGTTTTATTTTTGCTCAGTTGTGCTGAATGCACTGTTCCAAATAGCACTGTCTCTATCAGACTTGTCCAATAGCACTATAAAACCAAAAATGGGTAACAGAAATTTCCTGACAACTGAACACACACTGAAAATTCATGTTTAGAGGAGCAAATAATATCTGTGTCAACGATTTCATGATTCACATGAAAAAGAACTATTTTTTTTTGTTTAGAGATAAAAATTAATTGGAGAGCACTAAAATACTTAACATTGAGCAATATATTACCTTTAAAACCATTAAGAATACCCAAGAACACTAGTAGCATGATTCATTATCACTTTCACAGCCACGTTTCATGTTGAAAAGCAAAGCACTGAACTCATGCATTGCTAAGACTTGCTAATACAGCACCAGAGTAAATAGAGGAAGAAGGTCTCCTTACAAATGGAAAGCCTGCATCTGAGGACAATGTTCCAGCAAGGTTGATGCATTTTTATTGTCTGTGTGAGGACTTCAGGATTAACCCAATACTGGGGAGGGGAGAGGTGTCTCCCACAGGGACATGATTTTCTCTCTCATCACTGTAAAGAGAGTTCTGGTGAAGAAGGAACATATGTGTGAAAGGATTACCAGTAACTGTTCTCCCGTATTTTTCCAGTGATAAATAGCAATGTATCCTAGCAGAAGTCAAATTCCTGATGAAGAACCAAATAGGAACTGGTGCACATTTGTGTTTGAGCTATCTTTTCCTCAATGACACAGCATTTACCTTTTCCCATTGCTAATATTTTTTTTTCCTTCATCTGGAAATACTTTCCTGAAAACTATAGTTTGCATATTGGGCCATAATGACATCATGGTCATACAGAGCCTGAGAAGGTCTATTGACGACAACAGGCAAAAGGCTTCTCAAACAGTAGAGGAGTAGATCCTGAGGGCTGTAATATATCAAAGCTGATCTTTGTTCAGCACAAAACATGTAATTTTCAAATTTCATGAGGTACAGAAAGCAGTCCTTTGCCCTGTTCTGTCCTAGCAAGCTCCCACGTGGATACCATAGCCAGGATTGAGTGTCACCTTCTTGAAGTATGTGAAGAAATCCAGTGAAAGCAGCGAACAACAAGTGAGATCCAGAAAGTATGACATATGAAGAGACTTGCACAGGACAAAATAATCTAGGAATAAATAAAAAGCTATCAGAGAGGAGACACATAACGAGATCCTGTCCATCATGGATGGGAGGATGATGTGATGGCCTTCAGTTACAGTTAGAGGAATTCAGGTTGGATGCTAGGAAAAAACATTTTAGCAGTGCAGCTAGTGATACTGGAATAGGGTGCCTGAGAGGCTGTGGACTCTACACCATCAGAGGTTTTAAAGAACAAATTTAATAAACATACAGGTATAATTACTCTGGCCTGAAGCAGAAGCAAAGCCTAGACAAGTTCATGAGGTTCTTTAAGCCCTATTGCTCTACGAGCCTCTGATATTAAAATTCTAGCCTAGAAAAAATGAGCTTCCTTCTAAATGCAAACAAAGAATCAAATTACAAGAACAGCCCAATTTCACACAAACTAGTGTAAATCAGGAGGTACTAAGCTTAAGGCAGAGGAATTATGCTGTAAAGCCCAAAAAGATGGCATTCAAGATCATTAAGCTAATGGATTTTAATGTAACACATGGCAATTTCAAGACATTTTTTGTACCCGTACTAGTTTCTTTGTCTGTTCCATTCTGGGGTTTGTAGCAATAACAGTATCGTCACTTCATTACCTCGCCACCTGAGTAGTGTAGCAAGGTGGAAAAAAATATTAGCCAGGAGAAAAATAAGTTGATTCGATGACTCTGCACCGTGTTTGAAATGCACTGATGGAAGGTTTGGAGATTAGTACATTCTTTATATAACTGCTTAATAAAACAATTTATCTGACTTCTGTAGCTAACAGTTCCACACAACTTTCTTTAACTCGCTAATTTTGTGCATGGTAAGTATATTAATTAAAAATGGTACCAAAGGGCCTAGCTAAATCTTTGATCTTCTCTCTGCCCCAGTTTCCCCTGTCTGTAACACAGAGATGGTATTTTTCTCACCCCAGATATCTGCTGGATGATTAATTCATTATGATTTGTAGGGTGCTTTGCATATCTCCAAATTATTAAATTAAATCATAGCAGATATTCCAACCACCATTTTAGAAAATAATTCCCATTTATTGGGCTTCTGATAGAATCCAGAAAATGGCTGGGAGATCTGTTTTTTCTTCCTAGATACACACTGTCACCCAGCATGACTGCCCGTGCTGAAATCATTTAACAAGTCATCCAGCAGCCTCAGTGGGAATGGGATCAGCTCACACTTTCTTACTTGGTCTCCAGGATGCCCAACTCCTGCCAACACAACCAGCACCCTGCAACAGGTACCTTTACTTCTGCATTCGCATCCTGCCGCAGGGGAAATCCCTTACCCATCACCTCCCAAAAAGCAGGGCTGCTCCTTTGTACGTTTGTAGGCAGCTTTCATTGCATACAGGAGCATTTCAGTGTCCCCTCTCTTCAGCGTGAAGGGCAAGGTAGTCAGTACAACATTGGGTTTAAGGCAATTTACTTATTGGCAAGGACCAGCCTACCCTTGCTGGGTAGAAATCAACTCTATTCAGAGGTAAAAGGGATGCAGTCTGCCTAGTTTCAGGAATGCCACAGAGCATCACATCCGGTTAAGACTGTGTTGAACTCTCCATGTGCGGACACTCTTAACCTAGAAGTAACAAGGGCATTTTCCTCTTTAACCCGCTGCTGAAGGTGAATGCTGAATATGAGTAAACTAAGCAGGAAGAAGACATTCATATGCCAGGAGGTAAAAAAGGAAAGTTTATCAGGCTCAGCGTGAGGACAATGCCAAGACACAGTGAGACACACCTGAAGCTACGGCTATCAAAAGCCCAGGCTCAAGGCATGAACAAATCACCTTACAACATTTGACCACACATGAGTAGCCTCTGTACTAGGAAAAAGGTATTTGGAAGTGTGAGGCAATGGCCACTAATTCACCAAGGGTATATAGGATGGTTCAATCACTTTCAACTGTCAATGTCTTTGACTCAGGACAGCTTGACTTATCATTGGTGAAGCCATTCATATGTCCACAGCTGAGAGGGTACCAAGCAAGGACAACTCCACTGAATACTACAGTAATGCTTATGCTTGAGTAGTGCAATAACTTTGCTATTTCTCACATTTTTTGGCAATTGTGTCCTATATTTCTACTCTAGCAAAGCTCCTTATTTTCCATTGTTTCTTGATATAATATTATTCTGAAATAAGCAAGCATTAACTACAGCTTATTAACTTTGAATGTCAGATTATAGTTTCCATTGTTTATTGCCACAACAGACTATTAAATTGGCACTTCTGCTCAGATAAATTTAAGATTTTGTCTTCAGGCATAATAATATCTCTGAGAGATGCTCAACTCTAATAAGGTATTTAAGCATATACGTAAATTTAAGCATGCAAATTGTCCTCTGAGGTCAGTCAGAATTTTGTTTAAAAATAAGTCTGTGGTTAACTAAGTATACGACTTCTTTTTCCCAATACAATATAGCTGCTATGGCAGCAATCAGTAGCATAGCACTTGTGATGAAATGCAGTGTGTTTTGATTATTAAATGAAGATCCATGAAGACTGAACAGTGTTCATGAGTGCTACCTCACAGTGGATCCAAAAAGCAACTTCAACTCTGCTTAACTAAGCTGGCTCTGAAATGGGAACACATGGGTGGAAAATTCTTTTGGCTCTGCTACCTATTTTTGGACTTGTCAAAAACAGTTTCTCATAAAATCAATCATATCACCTAGACTTTTCCTGTTTTCAGCTGATAAAACATTTATTGCTTTTCCCCAAGTAGATCTTTCATACTGCTGTGCTTCTTCATGCACAGTAACTGAGCTTGCATTACTTCAACCAAACTGTGTTTTGTAAAGCCTGATGTCTATAATCCAGTTCATAAAGTTAGAGTCAGGTCTTATACAACTGTAAATATCATATACCCTTCCACTTAAAAAACACTAGTTTAAGTCTCAGCATAGCCAGTGGAAACTGAAAAAAAAAGAACATAATAAGATTATAATCTGCCACTGTAGGTGCCTGAACATTTGACAGGCACAGGTTCACATCGATTTCAGGCAAATTTCACAGATTTGATGTTTCAAAGTATATCACATCTGGATCTGGACTAATAACAATCTAAAATCTTAGGGACAAGCGTCTCTCACAGGAGCAACTTTCCTGCTAGCTTTTCAGTGCTTTATCCTTTTGCTTTTCAGTATTTCAAATTTGCAGAAGCAAGGGTAAAGCAGACAGGAGTAACATTATGGTAAAAAACTGAGAACAAAGGTTTTGAATACCTGAACCAAAACCTGTTTCAAAAAGTTGGTAAGGTTCAGGTAACTACTTCTTTTAAATTCTTATTTATGTTTTTAAAACATTTTTAAAGTCTTTCACTGTCTTTAAGGCCAGACACAGATCCCTGTGATAAAGATCAGTAGGCTCTGAAGTGGAAACCAGTATCTCCTCCTTGTCCAGAGGAACACTAGAGAATTACTTGCTGGGAAACCCTCTTTGACAAGCACATAGGAAAGCCTCAGGAAAACATTCCTCACAAACCCTGGGTCTCCTGCTCAAAAGTCCAGCCATATACCTTCCACACTTTTAAATGGTTATATGGGACCCACTACAAGAACTTGATGTTCCTTTTTGTTTTGACATTAATCAGCTTTTGCAGAAGTAGCAGAACTGTTTCATCCATTCTCTTTTTAATTTATATAAACATTAGGTTTATACATATGTAACTAATCATTTTGTACTTCTAAACCTTAAATCACTACAGGACTGAAATATAATTTCATACAAGACTGAAAAAAAAAAAACCTTATCAAAAGAAGGAGGGAAAGAACTGAGAGAACTTTCCTAATATAAATGATAAGTCAGATAAGTTTTCTATAGCTATCAACAGCTTTGGTTCAAGAATATTTCCCTTTGCAGTTCAACGCTACTAAAACACACCATAAACTTTGTCCTTTCTGTGTATTATAATTATCAGAATATATGTTTGCTCTAGCAAAAATCATGAAAACACACACACACACACGCACACACACACCACTGCAAATTATTTTATTGGTAAAATTCTTTGTGGTGCTTGAGAGAAGAGGTATCAAATGGTCTTAATTCTGCAGACTAAGGCAAACTGTTCCTCAAATAAACAGCAGCCAGGCAGAAAAGAAACTTCATTGCTTAGCTCAGGAGTGTGTGAATGCTGAGAAGAAGAGGAGACCTCTGCGGACAGGGGGAGTTCCTCAGCCTCCTCCCATCCCATCCAAATCAATCAGCTCTACACACCCTTTAGGGCTGGTTTATATTTAGAACTTAATAAAGAATAAAAAATAGAAAATCATACACCCACTCTGCTTTGGGGAAATAAATGTGCTAGTCAACGGAAGATATAAATAATCACACAATGACACAACGAAACACCTCATCCGGTGGCTGCAATGCAAACTGCTGTCCACCGGCCAGCAGAGCTGCTGGATATACTCCATTAGTCTCTTTTCCAAAGTGATGGATTCTTTTTTTGGGAACTAGCCCAGTTCACCAAGGAGTCATTTTTTCCCCCATCAGCTGAGATCAGTCACCAGTAACTCATCACTTTTGATCCAGCCTGTGCTCTTCACTTGGAACTGAGACTTTCCAGCAACAATACTGCAGCTGGCCTGCAGGAAACACCTCCGAACTCCCTATTCATAGTCTGGGCAGGGCAGAGGAAGGAGAGAGCAGGCAATCAGATACAGAGTGATAGGAAAAGTGTGATCTTCCTTTCCCTCGATAATGACACCATTTTCTCCCCTCAGCTTTAACCTTTCAAAAACATTCAAGAAGCCATTAGAAAACCTGCAGCCGCACGCAATCTAGGCGTAGTAACTCCAAATCTTTAGATGCAAAGAAAAATCCACAGTGCTGGGCATGGATAAATAGGCCAGAGAAAGTGAATGCAACCACTCAGCTCCAGGGAAGAGTCAGTCTGGGTTCCTAATCCAACACCTGCAGGCATTTCTATTAAAAACTGCTTTTATGTTACATTAGATAAATTGGACAGGCTGTCCTGCAAGCAAGAAAACAAGACTTTTGTGTACCCAGCTCTCCTGATCTGTCACAATATACCTTTAGGAAATGTATGAACAATAAAGCTTTATCAGGGACATTCATGCCCCGCTCCCACCCAGCTGCTGGTGAGGCTGGCACAAGGCAGCAGCAGTGCCTTCCAGACACACACTTGAAAGGATTGCGGGACTTGGAACGTTTTGATGCTAAATGCAGAGAGGATGGCAGGTTTACGTGGTGGCCAAGCAGGGGCTTGGGAAACTGCAGCATGAGAAGTCACTGTCTAAATAGCACCAAAGTCTTGCCTTGTCCATCTAAAACCTTTGGTAAATCTGGCCCTGTAATTCTACTCAGCTCCATGAGTGCTTGCAGACACAAGTGACTGTGTGAGGGCATTAAAACAGATTGTGGTGTATTTTTTGTCCTTGCAGAATTCCTTCTGGACCACCCCAAGGAACAGGGTCAAACTTGTAACTGGTGTAAACCAATGAAGGTCTGCCCAGAAGTACCAGCTGCAGATCGAACTCCTATCACCCCAAATGTGGCTGGAGTTGTACAGGGACAGAATAAAAAAAAAAAAAAAAGATGGTTTATAGGGAGGGAACTGGGATATTTACTGCTTTCCATCTGGCTTACAAGAAAAGAATGCTTGTATGGCAGGCTTGTGCTCTCAGGGAGCTCCTCAGTGGGGTGGAAAAAAAATGGGGAGTTTATTTACATGCTCAGTTGCTCTCTCTGACCTCTACTAGTGGCAAAACCAGCATGAAATGAGGTCCAGGCTATTGTGGAGAATTGCCAGATAATGGGATTTAAGGAAGAGTACATGTGCTTATATGTACCCCTCAGCGGTTAACCACTGTATCAAACAAAAGATATGCTGCCCCTTCATGGGTTAAAACAGATTAATTATTGAAAGGGAGACTACAAAGACCCTAGTGCAATCCTACTGTGCAGGACGAGGCGGGGGGGTGGTGAGCGTGTACACGTGCCTGCTTCTCCTCACAGCAATAACATTTTTGTTGCACCTTCCCAGATACCTCGGAGCCAGCCATAAACTGCAGGACCTTTTGTTAGCTGGGCTATTGGTTCAATCCTGGATCGAATGAGTGCAGTAGCTCAAAAGCTGGCGCCGTCCGGTGCCTTTTTGATGAGCGGCACAAAGTGAACGAGTTGAGTCCAACCCTCCACAATAACATGGCTGCTGGCACATTTGCTGGTGGTTTCTGTGCACAGAGTTTCTTCTTTTCAGTCCTAGCAGGGCAGTGCTGAGGTCCTACTGCAGAAGCTATTGCCTGACCTGCCTCCATTTGTGGAGGAGGAAATGTAGGTCTTTCAGGCTATTAATTCTACCAGCATTTCTTCATCACTTCCCTACAGTTTCCTCAGAATTAGGGGTGGTGGAGGAAACAAGTCTAAATAACCACAATGCAAACATTTTACAGTAGAAAGAAAGCACCACCCTAAAAATAGCATGGAGCCATCATTTGAAATTACACAGAGCAAGAGCAATGCCCCTTTGGAAACTGTAATTTCAAGGTAATGAGGGTGGTTTTTGAGGAAAGAGTGTGTGACCCTGCCCATATTTCTTCTCCAGAATAGGTGGGGACGTGTCACGAATAGGTTGTTTGCACCCAGAGCCACTCCTCATTCCCACACAGCACTCTCTGCCTTGCCACCAAGGGACAAAGTGCAGCCGCTGCTGTGGCTGCTCTGTATGAGCAGTTCAGCCCTTTTATCGCCGTGAACCTGCGGCAGGGAGGCGGCGGTGCCAAAAGGCAGAAATAGCCGCGCTCCTTTTATCACCCAAGGCAGAGTGTGTTTCATGCTGCACAATGCGGTGCCAAAAGGTCCATGGATAGGGTGGGGAGATTCCACTCACCTTTTCACAGGGCTCATCACTTAGTCTTGACGTTTACAAGAAGCGTAGAGAAAGGTTCCTCGTTTCCACGTGTGGCAACGTGACCCTAACTTCTCAGTTCAGGACATGGTCTTTATAAAGATTAGACTGCACGGGACACATCCTGAGGAAAGGGTGCAGTGCTGCTCTGCATGACCGCTGTCTAAGAACATGAACTGTGTTAACCTTCTGGGGGGCTTGTGGAGGGAAAGGGGGAAAATGAGACAGCCACTGATCCGGGATATATAGTCACCTTTAAACAATACTTTGGTCACACAGTCTAATGACTGTCTCTTTACCTTTGCCCCCAGGGCAGAATTGTGGCTCTAAGTGGAAAGTTAAGAGCTGGAGCTGCAGATTTAAACTGTGCTTGGCCAAACTTCCTATTACAATGACCTGAAGCAAAAGTAATGAGAATGGGCTGAGTCCTCCCAGCTCTGCAGGGCTGATCTGAGCTCCACAACCATGCTCCCATCCAGAGCAGAGCTGCCCCGGCAGTAGGGACACATCCATTTACATTGGAAAGACAAAATGCTGCATTCAATGTCCTCCCTAGGACTAGAAATCACCTTCCTCATTCACACTTTTCCAATAACAAAGTATGGACCACTCTCCCCTGCAGAGAAGTAAGAGTCACTCCCATTCCTGCTGTTTCAGATGTTTTGTATGGAGATCTGCAGACTCTTCATACAAAATTAGACCTCTAGCTACTCAAAGCATGGCAAATTGTTCAGGGACACATAGAAAAAGAAAACAGATTTCACACGAGGTTTGCAAAATCCTGGACAGCTTCCTGTTTAGATAAGACAGCACAACCCTCATTTGGCATGCCTAATGCTTCTGCTCTGACCACGCAGGGCTTAGTCCATGCATGATCACTGCTTTGAGTGATCACATTTCTTAAATGTAACCTGGAGAATAGCTAGGTAGCCTGCACATGGGAAGAGAAATAATGCTCTGAATTACTCACAAAAATTATCTGACTTTGCTTCAAGGAACAGAGCTTTTTCAAGAGCTACCAAAATCTGACAGTATCCCCAATGGCAGTTCCATGTAGTGCAAGTCCAGCCCTAATGACTGCTTGTTTAAACCAAAATAAGTTAAGCTCCTACACTGCTAATGACAGTGTAATCCAAATGAAAATTTAGTATTGCTCAGAATATTGCTGTAGATCTGTGATTCTTCTGTCATGCATAAAAATGAGAATCAGTAGTTGCTTTTTTATTGTGTTCAGGTACACAATTTGAGTGCTCTTAAAGGCAAAAGTCAATACCACCTGTAAAACCATTTAATATTTTTTTTTTCTTTTCTGAGCTCCACCTTCATCTAGTTCTCACTTATATTCTGGCTTATTTACATCTATGAATTATCTTGTGGTATAAATACCATCTACTGTTACTTTAAGGTTTCTTTATGATTTAGAGGTATATAAATGGATTTACAAGAGTCACCTACAGTGAAATAAGAACTACACAGCCAGACTGCCTGAATTAAAGCCGTCTGACCTCCCAGTAATGCATACTGAAAGCTTTCATTCTTACTTTTCCTACCTCATCTCTGCTTCAACTCATCCCTACCAGTTATCCAGCAGCCAGAGTACAGACCAGCCAACCCCTTCTTCCTTGAGTTCCAGCGCTGAGCATTTGCCAGGATGCTTGGAGACCCAATAAACCACATAGAACAAACGAAAGGAATAAGCAAGAAAATTTCAGCTAGGAGACTTCTGCCTCCCCCCCCCCCCCCCCCACCGTCC
>VZTL01005925.1:0-19456 GCA_013400535.1 Scopus umbretta | reverse complement strand
ATAGACACAAAAAAAAAAAAAAAAACCACCCTCAACTCCCTTTGAAGAAAATATATTGCCGGTATTAGAGCATATTCTGTCCATAAATTGCCTCAGCAGCAACATGAATAATACTTCACACTTCCAAATGCAGGATGTGCAAAGAGGCTTAATTAGCTCAAGTTCATATACTGCTTTGCAGATGGGAAGACCTCTGAATGAAGTGCTAAGAACAGTTAACCAGAATCCATCTTTTCTAGTATAAGAAACATAAAAAGCAGATTGATGCTGCACAGAAAATGTATGCCAGAAAAATTGTCCAATCATAGGACTGTTCTTCAAAGTTTTACTTGGAGTCTCAGGGGTTGTTTAGATAGTGGTAATTCCACGCTGTATCTCAGCCGGAGATGTGATTTCACTACCTATTTTTGACAGGCAACTCAAATGGGACATAGAGTAAATATTGCTAGAGCACTGTATGACATTTTCTTCAACATTCAGGGCTTATAAGTTTTGATGTTTAAAATAGAGAAGATTTCTGACAGCTTCTGCAAAAAGTGATCTTTTTTGTGTCTGTCCAAGTACATAGCAGCCCAGCTAAAAATGCTGTTTCTGAAGCACAGTATCTCCATTAAATAATTCATATCGCTAACACTAGTGAGAAATTATATCTAGGAGCAAAACAACAGCAAGCGAATCTGAGTGCATGAAAGCTCATTTCCAAAGATTAATTAGGAAGGAAAGAAAGATTAAGTGCATTTTAAAATCAGACAGAAATACACCTCCTGCTGAATTTTGTCCTTGGACAGAACATTATTGTCTTCATGTCCAAACTCCATAAACTGCCATAACCCAGCCAAACCTTGGGAAGAATGACTGGAGGAATGACTTTCCTCCCCCAGTGGTGAAAAACCACACCTCTCAGGTGAAGAAGTGTGAGGTGCTTTGGTAAACAATGTTCTAACCCCACTGGAGAAAAAGTGGTAGTGATCAGACCCTGGGAGGAAAAGAAAACTGAGTCCTAGGCAGGATGACAGCAAAACCAGGACCAAACCATCAGCTGATGATCAAAAGTAGCCATTGGTTTGTATGAGCTGAGAGAAATGTGACCTCCCCTGGACCCTTGTTATTAAAATAAGGGAATTTTATTATTTAGATGAGTCTATGGTGTTAAGCACTACAAATAAATAGCAGGTTGTGCTATAAAGAGCTCAGGAATCTGAAAAACTGTTTTTCTTTTAGGCTGCTCATGGAAAGCAACTGAACAGGAAGGTAAGGTCTCAGACCAGCGTGAGATTTTATTTGGAAGCACATGGATCAATAGCTCAGCTTGGCCTTCTTTCTGGAGCACCGCACTTACTGGAAACCACATATCTAACAGTTATGCATATACACATATTTGTTTCTTAAACACAAAGCAAAAGTTTCGAAACATATCACTAACAGAGGAAGCAGCCTGAAGTTCCTTGCAGGGGTCAACTGGTTTAGAAGAATCTCACAGCGCTGTAACAGCAAATTTCTCTTTGAATTGCCAACAAACTCGTGTGCACATGGCTGTTGCAGGATGTCGGTTTTCACCCCTGTCCCATATGACTCAAAGCCACAAAGTCCAGAGACACATTTGATGATCAAAAAAAAACCCTTCCACACTGTGCATATGAAGAGGCAAAACTGACAGCTCTGACAAAAAATTATTACGTGTAGGAATACAATTATGGGCTACAAAAGTATTGTTTTCATCCTCAAAAAGCTTAGTGCAGTTCTGGGAGGAAAACAGCACAGGAAGGAGGTGATTTCCTAATCAAACTTCTAAGACTATCTTATCATAGTTGCTCGATGTCCTCTACATGGAAAACTGGCTCCAGTTTCTCCTTGGAAAACGGTCACTGAAATACAGCCATTAAGCAGGATTGAAATTATCTATTTTCAGCTAACAGGTACTCATGTGAAAACATGGATATCTTAGCACAAGAATCCCAAACAGAATCCCAGACTGACATTCTGCTATTTCCACCAACAAACATTTTGGCATTCCTCCTGAGGACAAAAGCTTGCATTTTCATTTTCAGCAGGTAAACACAGTTAATTCACTCAAGCCAAGTAAGTGTAAACAAATCTATTTTAAAATATTATGGCAAGATTAGAAAATGTTTTTGGTTTGGTTTGTTTGTTTGTTTGTTTGTTTGGGTTTTTGTTAAATCAACCCTTGAAAATGCTATTTTACAGCTGCAGAAAATGTGAGTCTTGCTTGACTTTTGTGTTGGGCCAGCCAAACCTGAAGAAAACCAAGAAATCTCTCTGTAAACCCTCACTTTAATATGCACTGTTCCCAAAGGAGGCGAAAATTCAAGTACTAAAATGGTAGCATAATCTTTTCATTATTTTTTCAGGAGCTCAGAGTTAATTGGACAAGTTTAGAACCCTGTGAATGAATGTGTGTCCTCACTTCTCGACAATAAATGGTCTATAATTACTTCCATTTCTCTGAATACAGGAGATAGTTCTCATTAGCATTACTCTGAAAGAAGCCTTTTGCTCTTTTGGGGCTTTATATAGAATCATAGAATCATTTCATTGGAAATGAAATGACCTTTAAGATCATCGAGTCCACCCATACCTGTCCACCACTAAGTCATGTTCCTAAGCACCTCATCTACCCATCTTTTAAATACCTCCAGGGATGGGGACTCAACCACTTCCCCAGGCAGCCTGTTCAGTGCCTGATAAACCTTCCAGTGAAGAAATCTTTCCTAATATCTAATCTAACCTAAACCTCCCCTGGTGCAACTTGAGGCCACTTCCTCTCATCCTATCACTTGCTATTTGGGAGAAGAGACTAATATCCACCTTGCTACAACCTCCTTTCAGGTTGCTGTAGAAGGCGATAAGGTCTCCCCTCAGCCTCCTCCAAACTAAACAACCTCAGTTCCCTCAGCCACTCCTCGTAAAACTTGTGATTGAGACACTTCACCAGCTTTGTTGCCCTTCTCTGAACATGCTCCAGTGCCCCTAAACGTCCTTCTTGTAGTGAGGGGCCCAAAACTGAACACAATATTCAAGGTGCGGCCTCACCAGTGCTAAGTACGAGGGAAAGGTGACTTCCCTGGTCCTGCTGGTCACACTATTTCTCATACAAGCCAGGCTGCTGTTGGCCTTCTTGGCCACTTGGGCACACTGCTGGCTCATGTTCAGTCAGCTGTCGACCAGTACCCCCAGATCTCTCTCTGCCAAGCAGCTTTCCAGCCACTCTTTCCCAAGCCTGTAGCATTTCGTGGAGTTGTTGTGACCCAAGTGCAGGACCCGGCGCTTGGCCTTGTTGAATCTCATACAATTGGCCACAGCCCATTGATCCAACCTGTCTAGGTGCCTCTGCAGAACCTTCCTACCCTCAAGCAGATCAACGCTTCCATCCAGCTTAGTGTCACCTGCAAACTTGCTGAGGGTACACTCAATCCCCTCATCCAGGTCGTTTCAATAGAGATGTTAAACAGAACTGGCCCCAACACTGAGCCCTGGGGAACACCACCTGTGACCCAAGGTATAGGCGCCATCATTATCATATCTGAGCACTCCACAACACCTCTCATACACAGGGAAATGTTCTTATTTCATCTTGCACATAACTGCGCAAAGGGCCCGCATGCTTACGGTAAAGTTGCACAAGTACTTACGCCTCAGTCTTGACTGTGGTTTAGCATCTGTCTCTCACATACTCATGTCCCAATAGGCTCTTTGGACCAGGCATCTCTGCCCTCACCTGAGCTGAGCTGTGAGGTCCAGCACATCTTCACAAAGCCCCGGACAAAGACTGAGTGGTTGCAACCACATGAGAAACCTTGGCTTGATCCACCTGACAGGTCACGACTCTGCATCTTGCCCTTTCAGTAAAGAACATGCTTTAAACCACAGGCCGTAGCCCTTTCAGGACACTTGTGCTTCCTTCTGTGGGAGCATCTGCATTTTCCAGGAAATGATTAAGGACATCTGGTGCAAGAGGGAAACACCATAAGCCGGGTTGTGCCATGGTTAGCCCATCACCTAACAGACAGGACATCCGTCAGGTGTGCTCCACCACCTCTTGTGTTTCAGAAGACAAAACTTGCTCTTTGAAATAGCAGTCCAGCAGTGTGCACCTGCCCCTCTGGACTCATCACTGACTCCTGTAATAGCTTCCCCACATCTGAACACACACACGTACATACACACCAGTTGTCTTAGTAAAGCACATGTTTCTGAAGCCAAAGGATGTCACAACACATGGTCCAAGGTTTAAGTCCCACACTAGAAGGACTTTCTTCAAAACTGGGAATCATTTTCTTCCCTCCACATCCTTTAAAAGAGGTCAGAAAGAGATGCACAACGTGACAGTAACACCACATACAAAGGTAAAGATCATTTGCAGTTTCAGCACACTTCTTCTTCTCTCCAGCATCATGCTGGCTCCCTTGTTAATTGCAGTGATGTTGCAGAGCTCATGCTGAGTTCTACTCTGTTGGGCTGGTTTGGCTGAGCTGGTATTCTCATACTGATCATGCTTTCCCTCAGGATCTCCAAATCCTTTTCAGCTGCTCCTTTTCAGGAGGCAGCATCATACACATCCAGTTTCTGGATGTGTAACTAGCTTTCAGCTTCATTAAAATGCATAGAGTTTACCCAGTTATAATACTGCAGGACTTTTTCTCGTTATACACAAATCTTCATCTAGAGTACAAGTGTTACCAGTAGGGATTTTATATCTTCTAAAACAACAAAGCTAGTGCATTGAGGCCCCCTAAAGTACAAGCATCACCCTCCAGGTGCAAAGACAAATGCTTGGAAAGGAGGGGAACAGAATTCAATGAAGAAAATGGCCCAGTCACCAGGATTTCCTGCAACTGTTCTGGGTCTCCTCTATTCATTACATTTAGCTTTCTATGGCATACTTAACTACTAACCAGGGTGAAGAGTGGGACCTAGCTCTTCTTCCAGCCTAGGAAAATTTCATTCAATTTTCATTTTTCACTCTCTCACCACACAGAAAATCCATAGGCTTAATAAGAAGCTTGAAATCAAGTACTTGGACACTTCAGATGGCATTCCTTCTAGAGTTGAGACAGGTGTTCAGCAAACACCCTTCCAGACTGAGGAAAAACTTACACCTCAGCCCTAAGTCACAAACACTGTGGGAACAGGGATGCTGCTTGGTTTGAATAATATTAGAACTTATGTGTCTCCTCTCTGAAGTACGCCCAGAGTTTCCCTAAGCAAAGCTGCTTTCAAGCATTATGCAATAGTTGGGTACAGATAAAAACATGCTAAGAAAAGATCTGAAATAGGAAAAAAATAACCCTGTTCTAATTGAGAGATGTAAAGTATGGCAAATATATTACTACCTACCCCTGTAATCATCTCACACCAGTGAGATAATCTTCTGGTGTTAAGCAGAACTGTACTCGCTCCATCTGTAAGAATTAACAGATGGAGCAACTCTTTGGGCTTTACATAACGGTAATTAAACAAATCCTCACAATGGCCACATGATTTCATGAACAAGCCAGGCAGTTTACAAAAAAAAAAAAAAAAAAAACTTTGCTGCCAGGTTGGAAAATTCCAGGTCGCTTAGCCCAGAAAGCTCTGTGAGAGCCGTCAGCCTGATGCCTTGGATCAGCCTGCCTTGTCCTCCAGGATATCCTCTTTGCTGTGCACTGGGACCGAGAGCAGAAAGTCCAGAAGCAAGGCAGCTGCAACAGGCACCATCATCGTCTGCAGGAAAAAGTTCTTGGACTACTCATCTATAAGATGAGACACAGTCATCCATGCACATTGCTATACTAGAAGTCAGTCTGAATAAAGAAAATATGGGAAAGTTCATAGTGTTTGGTATACAGGAGAAATCAGTGTCCCCACAGACAGCCCCTGGTACAAGCAGGTAACCTCTCTCATGTCACCTACTTCACAGCCACGAGCACCAGCAGCTCTCTTGTGGGTTAGGACCTGAGGCTGGAGGGGGGCATGCAAAATGCAAGAATTACATGTTACTACAGGTAGGAAAAACAAATCTCTCCAGCAGGTAACACCCATGTGTATATATACATATGTGAATCTCTGCTCATCTAAAAGGGCAAAAAATAGCAGAATAAGCAAGGTACTTGAACTGCACCTTAACTAGAGAAGGACAGAGTCCATTACAGATGGAAAAAGCACAGAGGGACAATATTTTGTATCTTCATATTGGCTCTCCCTTCCTGCCCAAAAGTGAGCATCATCATTAGCACCAGCTGACCTCCCTTACCTCTCTGAGGTGCTGGACACAGAAATGACCAAATAGGGCACCCCAGGAGTTCACCTCTGAGAAACCTTCAGAGCCATGCTGGACACAGAGCTGCCATCTCCATACCCCTCATATGGGGGTCCTGCAGAGCTCTGTCTCCTCCCCATGTACTGCTCCACCTCTCTATAAAATACGTTGGATATCTTGGGCCAGAAATACATAGATGACACGCAGGCCTTTATCTCCTGTACATGAAATATATACAGAAATCTCCCATCATATCTAACACCACGCCGAAATCAACAACTAAAAGAAAATTCAGCTCATTAAAACCGCACCTAGGCCTGATCCAGGTGGGGGAAGGAATCCATCCAAATCTACTAACTGCGTAATATCCGATCTGCTGTTGCTGAAAATGCTTGCCCCCAAACTAATGAAGCGTTTCACAGCTTTCGGGTTCTTTTTCTTTTCCAAACAGCGCTTTTCTAAAAAAATAATAAAAATTGGCAGAATGATACATGCACTGATACAGCTGTTCATTCCCCTCCCAGCAAAATGAGTGACTTGGGGATAAAAAAAAACAAACAAAAAAACAAAAAACAAAGGAGGTGTTCTGCTGCCACCACGTGGTTATGAATAGACCCAAGCAGAGTTTTAAAATAAAACAAAATGCGCTTCTTCAGAATACACCAATTCACTAAGCCGATCATTTTTATATATTTCATTAACTCATCTCCAGTTGGGGGCACAGATGACCAGGTTCCCAGGTTCCCAGCCTGCCTGGTAGGTCTGCCCTGCATCTGGGTTGGAACCAGAGATTTCAAGGTTCATCACACGCTCGGGCCTCAGCTCTGGGGTACAAGTTATTTTCAAAAAGTCCTCTGAAAGAGAGTATCAGCTTTTCAGCCGACTCAGGACACGTGTATCAAATGCTCCTGGTGAGCGACTCACTCTGGGGTGACATCTGGAAGGGGAGAGGTGGGACCCATCCCTACTCTCAGACCTCTAGAGCAGTCCCTGGCACGGCTTGGGCAAGGTGAGGGACAACACCACCACTATTTATTCCAGTGACTCCTCTCACCAAAAAGCACTTAAATAGAGAGAAAAGACTGTCTTTCTGCAGTCGTAATTTAAAGCACCCTGTTGGCATTTTTCTTTTTACTAAGAAAAGTGCAAATCACAGCATTAGCTTGGCTAAACTCTGGAAAGAAAAAAAATAAACCCTCTCTGGAAAACATACTCTTGAAAGGTACACTATGCAAAAAACCTATCTTAATTAGAAGTATCAAAATGAAGGCATAGATTAGAATTCAAGGCCTAGAGACTCTTCTAGACTGTCTACGTAAGTTTTACATATCATAGCTCTGCACCCCTAGAAGTGTTATAAACTGTACAAAAAATAAAACTGCATTTTCTGTTAACCCAACTCTCTCCTCTGTATTTTCTTTTCAGTGTGCAGAGGAACAGCAGAGCAATTTGCTACTCCATTCTTTGACATCTCACCAGTAATAATTTTTCATTGTTTTTTTGTATTTTAGAGGTGCCTTTTTTCCCCCAACAGCCCTGAAAAAGTATCCCAATGACTCATTAGCTCTTCTCAGAATACAGGCATTTATGAAACTCCATGCAGCTTTGTTTACTGTGAAATTCAGCTCAAAACTTGCAAAACAAATCATGAAGGGCTGTTGTAAAAATTCAGTAACAACATAGCCATCTCCAGGGTGGAAATGTGTATCCAACTTTATTTCTTTTATTGTGGAATGTGAACAAATTGGTTAGATAACTGATTAAAAAAAGCTCTATAAATTAATGAGGGAAAGTTGCCAGTGGTTTCACATTTTGGTGACAAACATTTCCAACGGTTACTTCTCTTAGAGTCACTTCCAGTCTTTATTAATGAAGAATGATGCTGTCTGTGATGTAGCCACATCTTTGTGCGGGGATGTGAAAAACACCATCACTGAGGCCCAGAAGTGACAAAAGGCTGAAGTTTCAAAATAGTTAGAGAACAAGTCTTAGGATGATTCAGCTGCATACCATAAAATAGGTTATAAATAAAACGTTTATTGTCTCTGTGTATCATAGGAATTTCATGACCCTGTGGGTTTAATACCACTTAATAGATTAAAGGTACCGCCTTAGGCATTTAGTGTGTGCTGCACCATCAGTCTTTGCCTGGTATCAGTGAAGTGCAATATGGATTGGTACGTGGAACGTACTGCTTATAGTGGAAACAGGCTGATTCCCATTACAATCTCAGCCTCACAACATGCTTGCTGCTTTGTCCCGCAAGGTAACTCACCAGTGACCGGTACAGTCATATAACATCCTTTCTCCAGTCTGCCTTAGAGGGAGAGATTTTTGAGACAGGAATATTCAAAAAGCTTTAGGATTCACAAGATAAGCAAGTCATCTGGCTTGGACTGGGTTGACTGTGGAGTCTGCACTGATCTTCTCATTTAACATGAAAGGCTGAATTCAGTGTTAGCATTTGGGATGACTATTTTCAGCTGTCATTAATATCAGTTGACTGAAGTTCAAGAAAAAGACAGCCACAATAGCAGCCTGTGTTCCAGAAAGCCATTTTCAGTAACGCAAATTACTTTATCATTTATTTTACCGCAAAATGCTTCCATTGACATACGTCAGTGCTTTATTGTGATGGTTTTGACCTCAGTGAAGAACTCATAGGAATCCTTTGCTCCCTCCCTTCCTATGCCTGAGGCTTTCATCCCACCAAATGGCAAGTTCAGATCTCTAACAAGCCAGCAGTTGGTCCATACCAATCCAGACTGTAGTCTTTGTGCCACCCGATGAACGCGTCCCACATTGCTGGACCACACAGTGGCTGCCAAGCCGTATTTCACACTGTTGGCTCTTTTGATCACTTCTTCTTCTGTATCAAATGCTACCACACATGTCACAGGACCAAAGATCTCTTCTTGCATGCAACAAGATTCATCCTTGACTTCAGCAATAACTGTGGGCAACATGAAATAGCCTTTCTCGTAGCCAGTTGGGAGAGCCAAGGAATCCACTCCCTCTCCGCAGAGGACTCTGGCTCCTTCAGCTTGGGCCTTCTTCACATAGCTCCTTACCTAGGGAAGCAGCAGGAAAGCATCACTACTAAAGGACATCAAATCCTGAGGGTCCACCTCTCCAGTCTGGGCACATCAACAGGAGCCCCTGAATAGCTCCAACTGGATCACACTGCCTTTACTTGCCTCCTAACCACAGAGGTCATTCCCTAGCTTTTGTTGTTATGTTTCTGTAAAAGTAAGGCTGGGTATTTCTTGCTGTAAAACAATCTTTCTCTCTCTCCAAACACTCACTAGCCTAGCAGGCAACACTGCTGGCACTTCTTGCTAAGTATTCTCAAAAGGGTTGGGCCCCTGGTGAAAACACAAGTGGTCCCAGAGCCTCCCTCCCTTCTTGCAGGAGCTTCGGCAGTTTGCCACATATTCCATGCCACGGTTCACTCATTTACTCAAAGGGATCAGTAATATTTTCCTACCTCACAGGCAGGCTTGTTAAATGTTTACATGCCACTGGGATGACGAAGCCATGAATGCTATAGAAAATCTCACCAATAATTGAAGCTGTTTCCATGGCTGCTGCTACCATATGCTACTTTGAACACATAGGACGTGTTATTGATCTACTTCTGCTGTTCTGAAATCATTGCCTCGTTTCTCTCCCTATAGAAACACCACAGATATACCACCAGACTTCTTTCTCTTTTTCTTCTTTTAACCACCTTGGTAGATTAGACTCGGAAGTCCTCTGTGGTGCCACAGACCTCGGACCTCGGGAAGTGGGTGTTTCTGCTACTCTACTTTTTCACAGGCCTGGAGAACCTGCTGAGGTGTCAGGAAGCATGACAGAGGTTTGGCTTTCTCTCTCACTCTGCGGTTTTCAGTCTGCTTCTTGCTTATGCTGATTGTGTCAGATAGTTTTGGGATGTGAGCATCTGCTGTCCGGAACTCTGTTTGACACTGTAAAAGTTCACTTCAAATAAGCCGCTAAAACAGACTATGTTTAACTGTCCACCATTTCAGCTTCCCTCTTCACATATGCAATTCCAAATTACTGCAAGTAGTCCTAGGAAACTGTGTCTTGTACTTCCCAGAATTTGCCAAAGAGTGATATAAAAATAAAACTTTTACCTTGCTAACTACCTTATTAGGCAAATAAGTGACCTCAGCAAATGCAATATTAGAATCCATGAAAATGTTGCTGAACTCTAAGATGGGTTAGTTTAATTCAGGATTTAGATTTATGCATTTTGAATTATTTCACTTCAAATGGGAAAAAAATTATTGTTTGTCATTTTAAATTATTTTCCTCATGAAACTGATTTTTCTGGAATAATCACAGGATCCCAGGCCACAGGCAACAGAAACCTTACCAAAAAGAGACCTTATAATGGCTTTGAATCATCATCCCTCAGAATTAATCTTGGAGAGGACATGGTCCTTTTTCCATACACCTCTAAAATCACCTTTCATAGCCCTCTAAAAGACGAGATGAGATCATGTAAACTCTGTGTAACATCACCTTTTCTAGATGTTCTTTACTTATCAGTGCTCCCATGTCAACTGTAGGATCTGAGGGGTTCCCAACCTTCCACTTCTTCGCCTCTGCCACAAACCTCTTCAAAAACTCACTGTATATGCCCCTCTGAACAAAGATCCTGGAGGTGCAGAGACAGATCTCACCCTACCAAAAAGAAAGAAACAAGAAAAGCAACAATATTAGTCCAGATTACACTGTACTATTGACGAGTATTAAGAGCCACATCCCAGAATGAGACTTGTGTCCCTGCATCCTCAAGGAGTGCAAACTACATTCACCAACGCTGCAAAGTAGGATTTTTTCCAAGATTAAAAAGAAAAAGAGAAGAAAAACAAAACAGCAATAACAGGATTGTACAGTCACTTACTAATGCAAATACATTTGTTTTTTCATTGATTACATGTTGTCTTCTCCATTTTTCCTGGGACATGTGATTTCCAATTCTGAATGAACTCCATCTTCATTTCCTGATAATCTCTTTCTGATACCAAGCTATTTTTCTGAATATTTGCCTTGATACAGTTTCATGGCTCTGGTGACCTCTCCTGAGGGTAGTGATGAGGGAAGAGGAACATTGATAGAATTTGGGGGGGACTCTCCTAATTTAATTCGAGCAAATCAGAAAGCTTCCCACTTACTTGCAGGGTGGGATGTAAAACAGCTGCTTTCTGGAAGGATAAGCAATATATCTGTTTTGAGAGGGATAATGACACCTGTTATTTTCTCATAGAGAGTACTAGGAAGAGCCCTTTATTATCATAAATATTTCCCTGCTCATGGAATAATGAAAATTTTTTCATATTTTTCATTCACAGTTTGCCTACAACACAGAATCTTGAAACAGACCTTGACAATTTAGGATTTGGATCCAAAGGTACATGCACATGCGTGCACTCACACACACACACTTAGACACATGCACACCACCAGCTGCAAACAGGGTTTACATGCTACAAAGGCGGGAGGTACCTGGTTGGCAAAGCTGGATCTCAGGGTTGTGGGGATGCATTGGGTCAAGTTGGCATCGTCAAAGACGATTGCGGGGTTTTTGCCTCCCAGTTCCAGCGAAAGCCGTTTGCAGTGCGGAGCACTTTTCTCCATGATCCGCTGGGCTGTCAGTGTGCTTCCCGTGAAGGAGATCAGAGGCACGTCAGGATGGCAGACGAGGGCTTCTCCCGCCTTGGTGCCTGTTCCAAACACCATGTTCACCACCCCGTGGGGCACTCCTGATGGGAAAAAAGGCACACAGTCATCATACCCTTTCCTTTGCTCTGCAGGTTTCACTTCACTGTGTTTTGTCTCTGAAGTTAGAAAACTACCAGTAGCTCTAGGGTGACAAAGACTGACCCTTAACTTACGCAGCAGGTGAAATGCATGATGTTTAGCAAGTCTGGGGGTCATGGGTTAAAAGATAAAACCAATTCCACTGATCAGTCAAGCTTGCCTGACATCCATCATCAGAGACTCAGTTTTCAGTCAGTCAGGGAAGAAGCAGTTGTCCTCCCAGGTTTTTTTAACAGTGCACAAAATACAGCCATGACACAGCCATGGAGAGCCGATTCTCACTCTCTTATGCCCTCATGGTTCCTCTGCTGGCACTACAGACTTAGAAAACCCTTAAGCAGAGTGCAGGAGGGCAAAAGGAGACACAGGAAGACTTTTTGGAAGAAGACAGTGGAAAAAACTGGGCAATAGCTGGGGCAGGGAGATGGGGTATTATGAGGACAAGGAGAGCTTTTTGTTCTCCAGTGCAACTTTCAGCCACAGCAAACAGTCCTTCACAAATTCTTTGAGTGCTTTCTGATTTCTGCAACAAAAAAAACCAAACAGTGCACAGGCAAGCATTCCCACCCCACTTCCCCTCCCTGGCACGCTATGGGACTTACCTGCTTTGTCCAAGAGTTTGCACATCATCCAAGCTGTGACAGATGTCATCTCACTTGGCTTGGCAACCACAGTATTTCCACATGCAATGGCAGGAGCTATTTTCCAGGTCAATAAATATAATGGCAAATTCCAGGGACTGATTAAACCAGCTACAAAGCAAATCCACAAAACACAGGAGTTCAGTCTGCTGGGAGACAAAACTCAGTTCTCTAGCCTCAAGCAGTTATACACCAATTCAGATTTATGAAGAGAATTCAGCTATGGCTTTTATTTCCAGATAATTGTACAACAAAATTTGCAGCTAGAAAAATTTCTGAGAGGCAGATAATTTTAAAAGATTTATGCAAATGATCCTAAAGGTAATCCTAAAGCTGAACTCTCTGAGTAAGTTTTGCTGCTTCTTCAGGGCAGAATCTTATATTCAGAGCAGCTTTTCAGTGTTTTCTAGAAATATTAATGCAACGGTAGCCATAAAAACTATGCACATCAGCTGGTCTGCGGTAACATTCTGTGTTAGCCAACAGCAAGTTAAGGTAATGTGTGTTACCACAGATCACTCAAACTTTCTCTTGCTCTTTAGAGCTTCCCCCTGCCCCAGTTTTAATGCAAAAAGAGCATGCATAACATACAGTGCATATTTTCGTGATAAATTTTAGCCTAACTTATGAGTGCCAAAGTTTATCAGCGTACAAACTGCTGTTCCCACAAATTGCTGAATAACCAGAATTTTTTTCAGTAGTTGCCTTTGGGAATACTTTCACCTTACATATTTATAGGAAATAGTGAAAAACAATCTGTAATTGTTAGGTGCGATTGCTCACAACAGTCACAAGATTTCTTACTGTTTGATGGAGCAGATGCAGTGAGTGACTTTTCCTTATGAGGGTAATTTTATGAGAAGTACTCATGTTCTCCACTGCTCACAAAAACTTTTAAATAGGTCCTCTAGGTTAGTCAATTTTATTTTTTAAATAATTCAAATGTGAATGTGGAACATTCGTATATATTTAGATAAAACACCTAATAATGGAATCATTACAACTCTGTTACTCCTCAGCTCAGCATAGCCACTATTTCTGAAGCACCAGCAGCATCTAGTGGCTGAGTTCAGCAATTCCCCAGCTAAAAGCGGTTTAGCTGCCCGTGTGCATTCCAGTCACAGGCTGAAAAGTCACATTGCAAGCTACTGCTACTCCCCCAAAGGCGAAAGGGATCCAGCTCTCCCCACAGGAGCAGCAGCTCAATGCTTCTGAACGCCTCACTGATCCACAGCAGTAATACTTACTTATCCACGCAGACACACATGTACAAAACACGAGATATTTTGAGGGTAAGAGCTACCAGGTGAGAACACATGCTTTTTAAGGCACGTAAGCGTTCTGTTTACCGTGAAGTAGCATAATTTCAAGGCCAGGTTGGATGGGGCTTTGAACAACCTGGTCTAGTGGAAGGTGTCCCTGCCGATAGCAGGGGGGTTGGAACTAGACGATCTTTAAGGTCCCTTCCAAGCCAAACCATTCTATGATAACTGATTTTACATAAAATTGCTCATGCTTTAGCAAACTAGTCATGTTTAGCACACGATCCAGAGACAATTAATGCTTTTGAAAAATCCTCTTTCTTTGTTGAGCCACTGCTGAGGCAGACACTCTGCCAAGCTTTTCAGCATTTCAGGAGCACCATACCAACTCCCACAGGTGCCCTCGAGGTGTAATGCACGCAGCCCATGGTTGCCATCTCTGTGCACTCTGTTGTGTGATGAAGGATGGAAGAGGCAAAGAATCGGAAGTTGTACACAGCCCGAGGGATGTCCACTGTTCTAGCAAACATAATAGTTTTTCCTGAAACAAAAACAAGCACACTGCTGTGTTATCATGGGCAGAAACAGTGCTTTAAACTCTGCTCTGAAAGCTCATTTGCATGGTTTTTGGGAAACGTCTTTTGTCCTGCACTCAGATAATCCCCAGCACAGTGCAGCCATAGTCAATGACAACAGCTCCCCTGTAGTATTGCATTCCAAATATCTAACAACTGCAGTCAAAGTCAGCAATCCTGAAAAGCAAGAATGCCCCAGGAATCCAAAATCAGAGACTTCTCCAAAGTTCATGCACATCAACTCCGATTCGCTCCAAGAGTTTATACCATACTAAAAATTTGGACCATATCCTCCATTTCGATACTCAGTGAGACTCACTATACTTGAGAACAATAGTTCCAATTTTTACCCTGATCCTTTGACTCTGCTTGTGCAAATGCTTCCAGGTCATGTTCAATCAGGTCCGCCAATTTGTTCAGGATCTGAGATCTTTCCAATGGACTTTTTGAGGACCAAACTGGGAAGGCATCTTTGGCAGCTTTGACAGCAGCTTCCACCTAAAAAAAAGCAAAAGAGGAGTGGTGGATGTTGATAAAAGGCCTTAGAAAGAATATCAAACAATCAGCAGATGAATTAATATTTGAGAGACTAATAATCCAGATCACATTGTTGGGAAGACCGTGTCTCTTCAGAGTTGTGGCTATTGCTAGCTTCTCCATTCTCATCTTCTCAGGACACTACCCTGTAACTCAAGAAGTGTTATTGAAATAGAGTATCTAGAAAGGAAACTGTCACTGTAACTCTTGTTTTTCTCTAAATTCCAGCAAATTGTGGGCAACCGGAGGAAATGCCAGACCGGTCAACTGGGACCAGCAAGTGCCACTGGCTGAACCCATGCAGAATCTTGTTTCTCATGGGGGAAAGCGCAAGAATCTCCCAGAGCAAATGCAGCTGGGAGTGTAAACATCCACAGTCCTTCAACAAGGGACTTCAGCCACACCACGCAATGATGAAAGTAAGAAGCTGGGGAAGGAACAGACTGTATGCTCTGCTAGCTTTTGATTTCCTGTTGCCTTTCCCCCAGTTGGTTGAAGAAAGGACTAAGAACATATTTACAGAATAGACACTCAGAAAAATATTTTAATCTTACCTGATCACAGCTAGAAACTCATCAATGCCCTCGCAGAAAAAAAAAAAAAAAATTAGCTCCTTTCTAAACTCTTGGGGTTTAGTCAGTTCTCTCATCAGATACCTAATGAAGTCTACAGATGTAAAAGATGATTATATGCATTTATACAGATGCATACCAGTCTTGTCAGTATTTTGCCCAATATGTGCATAATTGCTGCACGGTTCTTCAGCCTGACCTTTGTAAATAGTAGCAGATTACCAGCACTTTTCTGAAGCAGACTAGGCTTCAAAGGATTAAAATTCACCAGAAAGCTTTCTCTCCCATCAACCATTTCCTCTGGGCTCTTAAATGGAAGTTACCTGCATCTATTGATTTATAAGCAATTCCTTCTTGATGTTTACCAGTCTCTCAGATTACTAAAGATGATCACAAACATCCTTCCATATTTTAATTAACTGCCCTATTTCCCAATTTTTGCTTCCTATGTATCACTTTTTTATTGCTTCCAATGTCTAATATATGCATCAGTGTGGGCCTTTAGCCAAAGCTGTCTTAGCTGGTTTCCCATAATTTTTGCTCATAAATTTCCTCAGCTTGGAAATCTGCCAAAGTCAGTAACAAGGTGGATGCTGATGTAATATTAATCAGATCATTCTGACCTCTCCTAGTTGCCATATTGCTGGTTCCCATGCAGTCACTGAAGGCTCCTTTCCACCAGTTCTACAAAACTGAGTTCCCAATTTGTTCCTTCAGATTGTGATAGGTGTTATAAAAACTGTCACAAAATATTTTATAGACACTCCAATTATGTTTTACTAATGAGGGCACAAAAGTTCAAGTGGGTGAAAAACCTTCCCCCCATGCACATCAGAATTTATGGTCTCCCGAAAAATAAGGACCAGAGTTTGAGGGCCAGAGCGATACTGGTATGGAGGCCATGGTGGGAAATAAACCCACTCACACAAGGTCACACAGATCACTGGCCAAGCTCAGAAACCTAGACTCTACTCTTTCGACTGTAGTTCAACAACCTACTGCTCAGGTGCCGACGGCGGCAGGCTGTCAACAACCAAACAGCTGGAGCAGGGCCAAAGCAGGCCTGGGAAAGGGGAACTGCAGCTTCTTGAGCAAGTCAGGTGTGGATGGCATGCTACCCTGAAAAGGTTTACCCTCTGTGAAACCATACCACCCTTACTAATTAACTTGTTCTTCCACCCTCCTGTCATTAGGTGCCATTGTGGTGCTGCTTCTCATCTGTCCTCTCCTCTGTGGCCTTTTCCACCCAGGTGCTTCGTGCTTCAACAGAGGGCTGATGTGAAGTTAAGGCTATCCGCATTTTTAACCCTCCAGCAGGTTTACAAGAAGGAAGAAGATGTTGCATTTTCACAGACAGCAGAAGAGGAAATTAGCAAAGGAAGGAAAAAAGTGGCAGTAGATTGATCTAAAAAAAGGAAAGAGGAAAAAAAAGGAAAGAGATTTGTACAGAAGAAGAGAGAGCATACAAAGGTTAAACAGTTACCCAGTTTGACTAGCAAAAAGCAGCAAAGAAAATTGAGCCAAAAGAAAACACACATAAGAATTCAACTATGAACTCGTGTGTCTGAAACACTTCCTTCTGCTTTCCTCTTCTGCTCAAGAAAGACACAGAGAAAGAACACACAATCCAGGCCTATCATACAAGGTTGATACCAAAATACCCAAAACTACCCTCAGGACATGGTATGATGCACAGGTGCAAGGTTCTTTGAAGAGAGGTTGGTTGGTTTGTTTGGTTTTTTAAGAAGATATCTGCCAGGACTAAGTAGCCCTCACCAGCCATATTTTGGAGATACAGGGCACCTGTTCAGCTTGCTTTGGTGCTGTTATTTGGACAAATTAACCCCTGAAAAAAAATATTCAGCCAGAAACTGGCTGAAACAGCCACTGCAGCTGACCTGGTGTTAAATTCTAAGATCAGCAACAGATTCGCTGTCTGCCTCTGTTCTGCCTTCTAACCTTCCACTAAAATTAACCACAAAAAAAATCCCACTGGAGCCTTGCTAGAAACCAGCATCCTGAGTTCTTTGTTGAACCTGGGTCTAGGTGCTTATTTTGATATCTCTAGATACCCTCTAAGTAGTATGTGATTGCGTTTTCCCCTGCAGCGTATTCATCAGTCACCAGCTCTGCAGAGCCTGACCTTCCTGTGTAGTTGTCTAAAGGCAGAAGTAAAGTACTCGCTGACTTCACAGGTGTTTAAACTGGGTTCCCGGTGCTAGCACAACCACTAACTCAGAAGGCTGAAAGAGAAAGCCATTGCTCTTTAGCATATTTGAACCCTATCTCCAGAATGGCCAGCAGCCTTCTTTTGTTAGGCTGTTCTGGCATTCTCACATCTCTCTCCTTTTAATGATTTTGCAAATGAATGAACAGGAAGATTTGCACCTGCACATCAAAGAGAAGTCTTTTCAGGCATAATTAGGGTTGGAATGAACTTACACAGATGCATTCTAGCAAACCCAACCTGTTACTCTTTAACCCTTGGTCATCAGGTTCTAGCAAATATTTACCCAGTTGAAACTAAGTGCAAAGGTTTCTGCTGAGAGAAGCAAGGACAAAATATGTCAACAGGACTGAAATGCAAGTGAAGGGAACAGCTATGCACAGTAGCAGTTCATTTTAAAAAGCATTTTGAAAATACTGTACACTACTTGGCGATATTTTCCAAGCCCTTTGTGTTATGCAAGCTTTTCCAGTCATTTCTCTCTTCAGTAAATCTGAAACACTACGTTGGACACACACCTGTATGTCCCTTATAAAGCAGCATCAATCAAACTGCAGCTCCCCATATGTCACATTGCCCATCCACATCTGCACACGTATAAGGTACCAGAAATCATTCATCCCACTAGCAAGCACAGGACTAGGAAACATTACTTTGATGAAGAGGACAGGCTATGTTATAAGGAAACATACACTCATTGCAGCCACTTCATCACCTCCACTTAATATCCAACTGCTCATACCAAAACCAGAGGGGTCTGAAAGCTTTTGACCATCTTCAGGGAAGAGCCAGCTAGCCAAAAATCCTTTTAAATGACAACTGCAAATCACCAAGACACTAAGGGAGAACATTTAGTTGTATATGGTGCCTCTAAGTTTATTTACAGAAGAGACCAATAAACCCTTTTCTCTCTTACAGATTGTTTATACTTACAGCCAGTCTGAGCATTATTGTTAACTTACATAGGAGACATCTCCGACATGAGCTGAAGCAGCTCCACTGAAGTTACTGAAGCTTTGTTGATTTACAACTTTCTAACAGCAAAATATAAAAAAGTAACAGTATTTGCTGCTGCATAGGTTACATAGCACTGCAGTACAATCAAGAACTTACTCATTTAAGCATTAAAGACTTCAGCGTTTTTCTGTTTTCACCCTCAGCCTCTCCCACTCAAAATATTAGTGTATGTGCATTTAACGTTTCCACTTCTTCGTACGTTTGAATAGCACTCACCTCTTCTTTGCCACTGTCTGGCACGCTGCAATAGACATCTCCAGTGGATGGATTATAGGAGTCTATGTAGGAGGAACAAGGAAGAAATTTGCCACCTATAAAGTTTTCCAGGACTAGGTGAGCCTTTGAGTGAGCCATTGTTGGCCACTTTGCTTCAGCTGTGATTTTTTTTTCTATGAGGCATCAATTTAGCTTAGTAGGTCCGTATGTATTTGCACAGCAAGTCTGAACTCCTCCCCCTCTCTCTCCGTCTTCCCTGCACCACTCGCTCACGAGTGGGAATGAACCCTGGCAACGACAGCAGAAAAGAGGAAAGAGGGA
>VZTL01005923.1:31312-52958 GCA_013400535.1 Scopus umbretta | reverse complement strand
GTTTGACGGGCAACGTTAGTCCAGGGGAAGAACTGCCCTAGCGTAGCAAGATGATGAAGATCCCTGGGTGATGCAGTTCTTACGCTTTATTCCCTTTCACGTTACCTTCCTTGGAAGTTCTTTCTAAAAATGTAGGTATGCCCCAACGTGTGTGAATACAGCACAGGAGCAGCGGTGGGTGTAAAGTTGGTTCTCTTACAAAACTAGTTGACATAATGGCTTCTTAACTCTGTCCAAGTGGTAAGGTAGCTTAATTTCATCTACTCTCCATTGTGAGGTACCTCAACATCATTCGACTGTTAGACTGATCAGGACCTACACATCCATCCATCCATACGTAAACACACCCACCCACCCCTAAGGACACACTATGAGAACTGTGCAGAGTACTTACGTTTGGATTACGTAGTGAGAGCCAGCCTGCTCTCGGGATGTTCTACAAAAGGAAAGAGAAACACGTAATTTGGTTAATAATACAGAATCTGACTGGAAAACTCACCTGGTCTTTTAAGCTAAATTCTACTGAAGTGCTGTTTTGCGCTGCTTTTGCTAGCTGTGTGTTTGGGGATTTGGAGGGATGTGCAGAGATGAGGTCTACTGTTGATCTGTTCATGTTCCTCACTGCGTCTTCAGATCAGGTTTTGTTTTTTTTTTAAAAAAACAATATTTGCTAATCCAGCAGTGAGAATCAGAGATATCAGGAATCCAGGAAAACTGCTGCATCTGTCGATGTTTGGTTTGATGGCTGGTGCAGGAGGCGTTCCCATCCTGACGCAGATGAAGAGGGACAGTCGCTCATCACTTCTTATAATCTCAGAGTGACACAGAGGCTGGTCACAAAGGGAGGTCTTCGTAATGCTACACTGAAGCCTCAACCTCACGACTGTCTGGAAGAAAAAGACTTTTACGGAAGGGTAAAAAAAAGTCAATCCTCAGGGCCGGTTGAGTGAGAAAACATCAGGATTTTAATTGAAGTAGACAAAGCAAGGAAGAGAATGCCCCACAACAAAATGCAACGCTAGCCCCCTAAATGTATCTGTTTGAAAAAAGAAGACAGCAGGTAACAATTTCAAACTCATGGAGGGCCTCAACAGCTGCTGAAAGTGACATTTGAGATTTCCAAAGAAAAGATTCTTAGATGCTTTTACAATTTTTCTCTACCACAAGTAGCATCAGTGAGTGAGCTTCAAATTGTTGGTTGTCCTACTAGAGTAGTTTTCCAGGTCTGGAATACTGCTTGAGCCTCTTGGACCTGCAAAATGCTGCTCGCAGCAGTCCCCAAATTCTCAGCACTGCACGCAGGACTCTACTGCTGTCCATCACAGGCAAGCTGCTCCCTCGACACCAGTTGGTTCTGGAGAGATGGCCAGGGAGCATAGGATGGGGTCAAGGGAAGGTGGATCAGAAAGGGTTTCCAGTCTTGTTGGAACACAGGTGGGGACTTATAGTCCCACCCTAGTCAGGTGGGTCTGGGGACTTGGGGTGGTGGTGAAGAAGCAGCTGTGAAATTTGTGAAAACAAATGCAGGAGAGTCTCCTGGAGGAGAATTTTAATAGCTGTTTCTATACAACTGAGTCTATCCTCAGCACAGACCTTCTGACAATCCCTGACGGATCAGAAAAGGATGCAATAAAACAGAAAACAAAAAATTCTGTCAATGGACCATTTTGGAATGTTCCGATATTTTGTTGCCTGGTGACTTCAACTATGGGTATCAAAAAGGAAAATATGTGAGCCTTGAGCTGTCAGAGAAAAGGCTGGAAAATCAGATAGTGTCAGGGAGAAAGCTCACAACATTTTATGCTTATCATCTGTCCACAGAAATAGAAATATTTGTCCTCCTATCTCTACATTTCCCGTCTGTGTTTTTCCCATCTATTATACATGGAAGTGCTCACCACTTAGCGGAGCCCCCATACTAGCTTGGTGGCAGTAGGCAAAGGGATGTGATCACATCCCCCAGTCCCACATCCCCTGCACAACCTCTTAACCTCCATCTCAGGAGCCTGGACTGCTAAGAGTTCGCAGATGTAAAGTCTGAAGAGCCACAGTAAGAACATCCTCTTTGCCAGGGAGTCACGATTTCCCCATTTGATTTGATCTGGGGGTCATGGTCCTTCAGACCTCAGCAGAAAGCTTTTACCTCAACGGGTATTGTGAGTATCGAGTTGATTTTACATCTCGGTTGCTCTCCCTGAGATGACTTTTGTCAGTTCGGTTGTTTGTTTTAGTGGTGATGGTTTTAAACTGAAGCCTGTGTGCCCAGAAGGCACATAAAACAAGAGGCTTTTAAAAGCTAGAGGATAAATAAAACACAACCTTGAATAAACAACAGGCCTTTGTCCTAATTTCCTTCCACTCCTTAATGAATGCTGATAAACTCTCTGAATTTCTCAGTGTATTAATGCCACAATGACAGTAAGACGAAACCCACAACCTCACAATAGCAATGGTTTGACCAAATCGTTAGCTTTTAGACAAGCAATTGTTTCATTCAAAGTGTTTTGTAGGCTATCACCAGAATGCTCCTTTCTCTACCCCATCGTAGACTATTTCAGTGAGCTACATTTATCAAAGAAAACTGCTAGACCCACTTGGGGCTAATACATTTCATAGAAAAAAATATCTTGTTTGATCAGGTAAGAACATGCACATCATGTTTTGTTACTGATTTTATACTCACCACTCTGTGGCTAAATAATACTGCTTATTTTCTGGATCAAAACCTTTCTTGGTATAGAAGACTGTGGCTAACAGAAGTACTAATACATTATATTGCTTTTTTTTTTCCTATGCAGAGCAGCAACAAAGTAAAGGCATATTATTTTCAGGACCTAGGAACATGCTTCTGAGGGAGGTAAGAGAACTGGAGGGACACGCCAAGGAGTCTGCTTCTTTGGGAAGTAGATTCACACTAGGTTAAGCACAGGTCATGTCATGGCACTGCTTTTGTCTGCCAGCACTTCAGGTCTGGTTATTCCCGAAGAGACGACTGGTCCTCATTTTGCTGACTGAGGTGGGAACAGGGGTTCTCAGCATGGACTGAGCTGAGACTCGCACCCAGCAGCAGAGATCGTAACAGCCATGAGAACCACAGGGTAGTTATAACGCCGACATTTAAGCTCCACGTTTTCCTAGAGCCTCTTGGTGATTGTTTCAACACATCACACGCTTTGGCAAGAATCCCTGTCATCGTCGCACGACTGCCAGCAACGCCTATTTCACCCTCCTCGTCCCGCAGTGGTATATCTGCAGAACACTCGCCACAGCTCCATTTGTGCCTGTTGTGTGCCTGTTGTGCCTACAATTACTTCCACCATGACAACGTTTCCCTTATCGTTTCTGGTCATTCAATGCTCCACACTGGCCCATCCTGGAAGACTGTGATTAATTCCTCCCTTCACCCAGCTTTGTGTATTTATATATTTGTATCCATTATTAATGGAAGAAGCCTGAGAATTACTACATGAAGGAGAGGGGAATCTCTTGTCTGCATTTCTGTCCCTCTCTTTTTAATTATAACTAAATCTGGATGAGGAGAGACACTTCCCCTTGCCCAAGAACAGGTACAGACCTTTGCAGATACAACCACAGCGCTTTCAGCTTCTCAACGCCAGATGCAGTGCCAGTTCTGCCAGCTGAGCGTGGCTCCACTACTAATACATAGGCTGCTAGTGCTAAATAAATGCCAAGACCTTTATTTAAGTGCAAGAACTTCTCCTACACTGCTTCTCCCAGTATTTCACTGGCACTGTAACTAACAAGGCACCTTTTTAGCACTTCGGTTCAGTGCGGATTGGAGCCTGAGCTCGGGATTTCTGCTTCCAGCAGCTACGATCCATGAGTCCACTCACCCCATTTGTGCTCTAGACTCTGTACCAAAGGCAAGTCAAAACAGACTGAACACCCACCCAATGTTTTGTTTTGAGAACATTCCCAGGGTAAGTCACACCCAATTCATTTTTCTTTCTGAAAGTCTTGAAACAAAGCAAGCTATGCTTGATAACATAAACACACACACAGAGAACACAGCCAGAAATAGGCAGCAAGCAAAACACATTTACAGAAAAATACAACTTTGGGCAAGTCTAGACACAGACAGCATTCATTTTGCATGTGTATGTACTTAATGTTTATTGCTTGGTGATGGGCTACAATGGTAGAANTGTACTTAATGTTTATTGCTTGGTGATGGGCTACAATGGTAGAAAAAGTGTTTCTCCTCAGTATCGATCCATTCACTTTTGTTTATTTCAGGATATGTGTAACTTTTACCAAAGGGCGGCCATAATTTTCACAACCAGATTTAACTTCGCTTAAGAAACAAGGAAAACATTAAAACAGGCCAGTTCATAAAAATACATTCAAATATTGCACATAAAATGACTACACATCCAGGAACAAATGCTGAGAATTCACAGACAAATGAAAAGCACAATAATTTGTTACGAGAGGAGCAGATGAGCGTCATACTAAATAGCAGTAATATTTGTCCACCTATTGGTTTCTCCTAAAGGATTATTTTCTCATATAGCAAGAAAATAAGCCAGACCTTACATCGTCAGAAACTCAGTCTCTGAGCATCCACATGAGAATCAAGCAGGGTATGGATTCAAGTAATGAAAGGCAGACAGTGCCCGTTTCTTAAACTACGAGTTTACAGAATAAAAAGGAGAGGATCTCGGCTTCTGCAATGCAAGACAGGCTGAGAAAATGAGATTTGTAATCTAATATTAATATATGTTTCAATTGTGAAGGCAAATTAAAGTTCTCCTATGCTCGGGATCTACCCAGAACCAAAGGAAATGGGAGTTGAGCCTTCCCCTTCTAGTCACAAGCTTTTTCTCTTTCATCCCTACAAACATCTTGGATGTTGCAGCGTGCCCTCAGTTCATCCTTGGGAGCTGACAGCACAGGATCAGGTCTGTGAGAAGCAAGCCTGGCTGTGTTATGATGAATTTTCTCAGTTATAATGATTTGGAAAAAAATATTGTTCATGGGCTACATAAACAATTTTAATTGGCTCAGGCGCCCAAAATGTGCTTTTTTTGTTTGGCTGCCAAGGTTGCTTTCTCGCTTGCTAATTATGTTTCGCTTTAGCTTTCAGCAAAAACAGGAAATAAAGCATCCATTACTTGAATGACAACTTTTCAGCAAGCCAACATTTCAACATCCATTGTGTAATTTCCGACCTAGAGCCGGCTAGGAGCTAAGTGCCTTTAGAACCGTATATTCCCTCTTACAAGGGCCTTACTGGCCCCCCTGTGCTCCTAAATAACAGGGCACAATGTTTCTGAGCCTGAAACATGGGCCAGAGACGTTTGCCACTGCTAGCCCCTGCCCCAAGAACCCCTCTCTGTAACACAAAATTTCATTAATCCTGCAGAAGACCTTCTCAAGAGGTTTTTGCTTCCTCTCGCGGGCTGGCTGGCAGCCACCTCTTGCGTCGCTCTCTGACTGATGCCCATTTTCATGGCCTGCCTTTTCCTCTCTCCCATATGCAGTAACAGTTTCCTTCTTCCAACAAAGATAGCTGGTAACTCAAGCCAGTGCGATAGGTGTTCCATATTCACCTGCTGCTGGTACAGAAGAGAAAAGATGGAGGGAAGGTGAGAACCATCACCTATGTGTCGGGCAGCCGTTGACTTTATTGAGCCATCCGTCCAACTCACTGGTTCATTTTCTTCGTGATTGTATTCAAACCAGCTCTTTGTGTCCTCGAGGAAAGTTCAATATAAAGGTATTTGCAACTTTAAATCATCATCATCCAGGTCAGCGGACATGGAACCTGGTACAAACAAAGCATCTTCAAAACTGTCATTACAGATGTAGTATTTCTTATGTAAACTCTCTGACATAAACATTGTGGATTTACTTAGGATGTCTGAAAATCAAACTGGTGAGATTCTAGAAACAGATTAAAATATAGCCTCTCCTCCCTTATATGAAAATTTGGTGGTCCCAAGCTACAGCACCAGCAGAACAGGGTTGGACTGAGGCATGCATGTATTTTCCTTTTACATCTCTGTTTCTTTAGTGTTAATATCAATTCTAAGCTCTGATGTGATTTTTTTTTTTAACAAGTCTTCTGAGTGAGATTTTCACCCACCCACCCCCGAGATGCCCTGCCTTTTGTGGTTTCAGAACACGCTATCAAAACCACCTGGAATAGATGCTGTGTACCATTTCCCAGCTCATGTGTGGAGAAAAAGCTCTTATTCCTCTTGTTCAGCCAACTGAGCTGTAATTGGCAAAGCAAGCGATAGGTATATACCACATCGTGGGGGTGAATGAGGATGCCCTTTAAATTACCTATAAAACCCTTTGATTCAAACTGCTGATGTTGCCATAGGCAATTTGCTAAGCTTATTGATCATCTTCTGTTTAAATTAAAGTTTGATGTCCTGGAACAGGCTATTCAGCACAGAGGGCTAATGGGATGGGATGAGATACAGGGAGTGAGAAACACATGCACACAGGGGAAATAGATTGTGGTCAAAAGGAAAAAAAAGAGGGTTATATGCTGAATAGGTTCCACGGGTCAGTTAGCAATAAATATCGTGGTAATAAAAGAGTCCAGTGTGGGTACTGAAGATAGGGGGTTTTGCTGTGTAATTAAAGGAATATGAGCAGCTTGTTAGAAAACTTGAATTTCAGAGAAAGGCAGTGAAAAAGAGAGTGTTCATGAGTGCATACAAGCTTAGTGATTTCTGCCAGAAATTCAAGCTCCCCCGAGTTTTTGGTACGTTGGGTTAGATGTGAGCCGTCTCCTCTCTAAGGCAGTACAGGCAAGAGGGGACAGGCTTCAGGTAAATGTTGGCCAAGGCAACTTGGAAGAGGTTGTCCCTAATAGCATCCCTCTGGCTGCATGTCTGTCTCTCCATCTGTCAACCAATCATACAATCATTCAAACTCAAGCAAAAAAAAAGCTTTAGAAGGAAGAAAAATCACGCTTTCCTAAAGAATGCAATGTACCTTGCTGGAGCCATACCCAGCGGGACTGAGGATTGCCCCCTTCCCCCCCCCACCCCCCCAAAATCTAGCTTGATTTCATGGTCTTAGATTAATTTGCAAACTTTCAAATATTTTCATTGCACACACTTGTCCTAACATTAATGAAACATAGGCACTTGCAGAAGGAATATCGGGACAAATTCTACATTTGAGTTACCAAAGGTGTTACTGAGAGCACAATTAAGCTCAGTTTAAACTTGGAAACTGTGAAATCAGTCTTCACGTAGAAGAATTGAATCCTGCAGAACTGTTAAGCAGGGCACCACCGGCAGAAAGGTTTGGGAAGTCTTTCTAAACCAGGATTTCTCTCTAAGCCATAGCAGAAGCATTGCAGTAGGGCTGGGGTTGTACAATATGTGTACGTGGGTGAAGAGGTTTTCTTACTTGCCCAAGAAGCAGGAGGACAGCAGCTACTACTAAGCTTATGAGTACAAGCTAGGTCTGTATGAAGGTAGAGTAAATTTTGCCCACGCTGAGTAGGAAGTAATTTGATAACCCCCAAAGGTTATTAAAGCTGAAATAGTCTTGATAAATAGTGGTCCTTTGACAAGTGTACTAGCAAAATCTCCTCAAGATAAAATGACTGCTGCTGTTGACTTTTTTGTCAGACACACTCCCTTTTCTCCAATACTGCGGTAAATACGTGAGCCAACGATTCCTTTAAAAAGGAAAGGCTTGCAGGATATGGACGTACTTCTGAGCCCTCTAAGAATGCAGAATTTTTCTTTGTGACTGAGCCCAGCCACTTGGCATCTACTACAAGACACATTAGCAGCTCTAACTTAGCAGCAGGTTGGGGTGGGGATCTTGTTGCTCCATGCTAAAAGACACTGAAAGCACCTGTAGACTTGGTCTTGCCTCAGACGTGCACTGCAAATGAAGATGCTCTCAAGCTGCATCTCTACATTCAGTTCTTATCTATTTCTGTTCTCATCTGGGGGTGGCCATCTCTACTGAAATCATTCCTTTTTGTGATTTGCACTGTGAGCTAAATCCTCTACATCCTTCTGTGCTGCCACATTCTCCTGGGATGTACATTCATAGAATCATAGAATGGTTTGGGTTGTAAGGGACCTTTACAAGCCATCTAGTCCGACCCTCCTGCAATGAGCAAGGACATCTTCAACTAGTTCAGGTTGCTCAGAGCCCCATCCAACCTGACCTTGAACGTTTCCAGGGATGGGGCATCTACAATCAATCTCTCCCACTTCACTGCAGCTGAGGTGAAAAGTAGCCTGGGTATCTCGTCAGATATACCTCGTCAGATCACTGATGCTGGGAAGCAAATGGTCAAGCTCTCACCCAGAGTGGAAACAGAACTGTCTCTTTTACATTTACGTTTTATTTCAGCAAATAAAATCTTTGTGGGAAGACTAATGTAAAAACGCAATGCGAGCAAAAGACTTGTAGCCTTAAACATCTACAGTCAGATATTAAGCAACTTTCCACACCCTACCAATGTGTTTCTCCCTGTTCACCCTCCTTTGGCCACAGCAGGAACCCTGTACCTTTCCTGAATCTGCAGAAGATCAAGCCCAGGTATTGCTGGCAGCATTTAGAAACCTGCTTTCCCCACCCTGGAGAGCGGTTGGTGAAGTGGAGTCCTGGGAAGAGTGCATGGAAGAAACAGCAGAAGCACTGGCAAGGAAACCCAGGTGTCTAGGTCTTCTGAGAAGCACAGGGTGGCCTGCGTGGCATGGAAAGATGGTTTTACAATCTCCGCTGCATTTTGTGTTGCTGTGGCACCCAAACTTGCCCTCATTATAGTTTTAGTCATCTTCGTATTCGGTGATAGAGAGACATCTCTCCTGCTTCCAAGCAGTCCCCAGCATAGTGTAGAACGGCTGGTGCTGTTGCAGCAAGAGAGTTTTCACTGTTAAGCGACAAACGAATTGCCTTATGTCTGACTGTGATGCTTATGTTACAGCAGCAAACAAGATGCAGTCCCGCGCTGCATTTCCTTTGGCTTGGAAAGCAACAGGAACACAAGGAGGGAAGAAACTCTGGGAGTAAAGATACAAAGACTTGTGACAACAGTGATATGTCCTACTTTCTTTCACCTAAAACAGTGAAGGTAAGAGGCAGGGGGTTGCCAGGAAAGCATAGTGGAAATAAATATAAGCTATCGTCTCCCATATCACACTAAGTTGCACAGTTCATAGCCCACCTCTGCTCATACGGGGCCTGGAACAAAGTACTCAGTTGCTCCATCCCTCAGTTTACTGCTTTGTATCCGTCCTGTATAAATACAGAACACTGTGAGCTTTAAACCATTAACCCTTCTTTGCTGCGAGAAATCAGAGAAACGCGCGGGCAGATATTTCTCCCATTTTCTGATATAGGTCCAAGAAGCCCGAATGACCCAACCGCAGCCTAAGCCCTAGCCCGCAGATGTTTTACAGCCATCAAACCTTCACTGCTGATATATATGAGCCCGTACCCAGCAAGCTGTGGTGCCCGGGAAGAGCTATCGCAGGAAGCCATCTGTGCAAAGGCAGCCTTTGCAGGAAACCCAGCCAGGCCAGCAGCCATTTTTTATTATTATTTCTCTCCCTGACAGTTTTCTCCTTGACGCTTTCCCTAAACGACACCGGGGAGGAAGTGAGTTGTCAATTGAAAATCATCACTTATTATTAGCCGCGGAATGCAAAGCACTTTAGTTAAGAAACCGATGCGTAGCAGATTTGCATTTATTTCCTGTAGGCGTAGTTAACAGGAAATCTATTTGAAATAGAAATAATTAGAAAACTACAGCGGGCGCTTTTAGAAGCATACAATCATTGAGGTTGGAAAAGACCTTTAAGATCATCGAGTCCAACCGTCCAACTTTTCCCGAGAAGAGTAATTTTTGTCTGGCTAGAAATTCATGCTCGGTGTTCTGGTGAATTCTCAAAAACACGGAAGGGTTAGAAAGAGGGATGAAGAGAATAGGGAAAAAAATCAGTTAGTGGACAAAGTCTGATAAAAGCTTTAAACAAGTCACAGAAAAGCAATAGGGCAGAATGCACCTATAGGATCTCAGTGGACACTCTCCTAAGAAAGCAAAGCCAGTCCCACCTTCCAAACTACAATGATGTCTTTTCCATGGCTAAATAATGACGGAAATGCCCATTAATTCTACAGCACCCACAGGGTGGTGGGAAGAAAATACAGAAAATTATGCTGATCTTGCAAACTCTCATATTGTTCGTAACCGTCGTTGAAATATTATGGGAGTTATCCCACCTCGGAAATATTTTTCTTCTGCCCAAGCCACCGGTTATGCAATTATTGTATTTCCTATTATGTAAAATAACCATAATATCTTTAGAATATTCCCTAAGCAATTGCTATTCATAAAAATCTTCCTAGATTGAAACTGTAAAACAAACCTAAATTCTAAAAAGACCCTAAATCTATGAAATAAGGTTTATCAATTACAGCCTACATTACAAACTTTGTCTGAGGTTGGAGGAGGTGGAGGGAGAAATGATGCCCAATCAACATAGCAGTGTTGGCAAAAGCTCCTAGCACAGACTAATTCATCCCAGCAAAATTGCACTGTTGCCAACAGAGCGTGTTTCACCCGAGTAAGGCTGGAAGAAACTCCTCCAAAAGATGCTTAAGGTTTAAGCTATGGCTACAAAAAACGGTATTTTGCTGGTACGGTATAATAGCGTGGGCGAACATTCCCCATTTAGGTCAATCCCAAGTTTCCGACTCAGCAGGTAGTAAAGGAAATAGGAAATGAGACGTCGGTGAAGAAATCTCTGAGTCTACAGGGGAATCTCCCAGCGCAGCGCTCCCTCCAGTAAACAGGAACGTTGGGTGCCTTCCTGCCCTGCAACAGCACCCACAGCCCTTGCGGGCTGCAGAATAAGCCAGCTGCAGGGCACGGGGGGAGAAATTGTGCAATAAACTCAATCGGCGCCGAAATGAGGAAGGAAATAATGTGTTAAATGATTTAATTTTCTAAGTTCACTTTGTTCCTTACAGATAGACCTAGAATCGGGGCTGATTACAGTGCCTTGTTTTGATTAACGGAGAGAGATGTAAGGCGGAGACATTTCTATCAGTTTCAAAGAGTTTCCACGTCTTGTATTTCATCTTCATAGTGCGGTCAGGAATTCAAAGGACATTTATCTGTCATTCTTTATAGCTAAAAAATGATTCTCAACGATGCTAGTTTAATGCTAGTCAACTCCACTGACCTTACATTTCCTCTACTTCAGGGGAATTACTCCAGATTTACACCAGTGGAAAAAGGTACAGTTTGTCTGACGCTGAGTGAATTTACAAGCTTTAAGTAGTCTGCACACGCTTGTTCCACTTCTTGGGGAGTTAGGTGGAATTTATAGGTAATCAGTTATTTTAGTGGTGTTTCGGCTTTACGTATTCCATCAGTCAGGTTTACCGTGTAATGCAGCCAGAACTTGGAAGTTAATGGGCCAAGCGCGGTCTCGGGCGCACCCTGGGATGCTGTTGAGATCCGGTCCCCTCCCAGACCATCACTCCTTCTGCCAGTGCCTGACAAATCCCAGCACCTCTGTACTGCTGCAGGAGATTAAAGCAACATTTCTTTTGTACTACCCAGTAATCTTTATGCTTGGTGGTAAAGTTAATGTACAGGATTGTCATTCAACTCATTTCACACTGGCTGCCAGTGAGCCTTCAGAGCACAATGAGGTTCTGTTCCTACCAGCCTAGAGCAGATCTGAGCCAGCAATCTGGAGGTAAAAGCACCGCACACCCATCCATTCCTCCGTTTCAGAGGATACGCAGTGCAGAAGGCAATCGCTGGAGAGCGAACGCCATCACCGTCACTTCTAAATGAATCATTAAAAAGAATCTAGGATTCCTGATGCTGCGCCCTGTTATAACTACTAGAAAGCACCTCCACACCCTGAAGTCTCTAATTCTCAGGAACTGCAACTCTCTTGAGGCTTGGTGAAAGGGAAGACGGGGGAGAAATGTGTATTAGACAGCTCTGTTCTTTAGAGAGTGTGTTCCTTTTAATAAGGAATGAAGACAAGCTTACAGAGCCTATTAGTTGTTCCACATACACATTCACTGGGAAAGGGAATTAGTTTCTGGCTAGCACACAGCTGCTGGGTAATACAAAGGCAAGACTCCTTTAATCTTCTGCAGCAGTATAGCGGTGTCCAGGCTTGTCAGAAGCTGCAGGAGGAGTGATGGCCTTGTCGCTGACAGCCTTCTAATTGGGTAGTAGAAAGCAGCTCTAAAGGAGGTGTTTGTGCCAACAAGTGTGGCTCGACACCAGGAGAGAGCTGTTGAGGAATGGAGAGGGAGAGTACAGCGGTACCGCAGTGCTGGATGCTGTCCGAGCCTAGCAGGGCTTGGGTTTCACAGCCAGCGGAGCTTGATCGTGCTGAGGTTACCCATAGCTGGTGGAAAGCTACGGCAGAGAAGAAGTTGTTTGACTGGAACTGGAAGCAACTGGAAGCGGATGGCCTGGCTGCTCTGCCAAAAAGAGGTCCCTGTGTCCTGGCAATGACTCGAGCTCACAAATTGCCTAGAAGATGGGAGGTGCAAGAGCTGCGAGCACTGGAAAGCATATGCCCTCCACAGGTTTGTCCGCTGGTCCTCCAGTTCTCTCCCTCCGTACCACATAACCACCAGCACTCCCAATGCTACCTGCTGCACTGCTGGGATCCAGCCACCTAGATCCACCAGGACCTCCTGAGCTGGCCCCTGCTTCTCCAAAGACACTACAAAGCAGCAGCAGAGCTGACAGAAACTTCACACTGGAAAACACAGGCAACTTTCTAATACTGCTTTCACTTAAATATTAACAGGAGATGCTGAATAATTCCACCCTGAGACTTTGATGGAAGTCATTGGAGTGACCAAGTCGGTCAAAGCCAGCTGATATGTATGTGATACGCACTTATAGTTGCTGCACCTATGTGTCACCGTCCTTAGTTAACTCTAGAACTGAGTCAATGAGGGATTGAAAGCAGACTTTAATCTGACAACGCTCAGCCCCTGTGGTTGTGGAATTAAATGCCTGCTATAAATATAAATAAAGGCTGAAGAACTCACTGCCTAAAATGTCTGGAGAGAGAGGTGTAGCACAGGCAGGATGAGAGAGGCACCCAGCCTCAGGTGGAGTCTCTGGCTGGAGCAGAAAATGCAGGCAAGCATGCCCGGACTTTGTCAGGCTTTGCTGTTGTTCCCGCTAACCAGAAAGAGAAGCCGCAGCTTCGTGGTGATCGTCTGAGTAGGTGAAATCAGAGTCTAAAGGTCCCAAAAGGGGCTAGGAAACTAGAAAGGAGAGCTCCAGGGAAGGGTGCGCTCCAGAGCAAAACATCTGTTGTTCTTCTTCTGGGTGTATTTCCAAACTGAGAGCAGCCCCGTCCGTGCTTCCAGCGGCACCAAGTCCATACAGAGCTTCCGTCAGTAACAGCAGAGAAGCAAAAACCAGGAACGGATGGTGGTGACCAGATGGGGTGGGAAAGGGCCAAATACTCTGCCAGCAAGCCTCTCAGCATCCCAGCTGTCCTTTGGCATGCACCTGACTTCTCCATGTCCTGCCAGAGCAAGGAGTGGCACTGCTAATAGTGGTGGAAGTGGCTCCGGAGACGAGCCAGGGGCTTCAGAGCCGTAGCTGCTGCAGAGAGCAAGGAGGCAGGAGAACAGGCAGCTGCCGGCAGCAGATTCCCCCATGGCTCGCACGCTGCAACCCAGCGAAGACAAAAGGGTCGCACCGGGATAATTTCGACCCTCGTGGACAAGGCCACAGAGGGCTGTAAGGGCTATATATTTTCAAAATGGGTCAGGATTGATGAATACTCCGACAAACAGAAGAGTTTGGTAGGGCCACTGTAAAGAGGAGATGTAGCGACAGCGTGGGAGGGTACCAGCTGTGCTGCAACCAACGCTGTTTTCTCATTTAAATCATGCTTACCCGCAGACTTGTGTGCATGGAGGAAACCAGACAATTCATACATACATTTACAGGTAGCTAATAATTTGGTCAATGGTGGAGTGCAGCATGTTTTAGTAACATCTGTGGTAACTGGAAATTTACCCATCCAATTTTCTCCGCTACCCCAGCCACAAAGGGAGATCACTCCAATTATTTTTCAGACAGAATTAAGGCTGATGTTTACCATTATCTCCCTGGTAACCTTCTTCTCATGACTACATTATGCAACGTAATTGTGAAGCCGCTTCAGCTTGCTGGGGTTGTTATTAAATGCACTCTGCTTCTTTTTTTCCCAAGGTCAAGGTTAATAATTAGGTGGCTGGTAAGCCTGTGACAGAACCTTGTTATGTAGAAAAAAAAAAAGCAATTTAAAGGATGCATCAGACATTCCCAAGTGATGAAATTTCTGCGGAGCGTTAGAAGATCTGCCGAAGGTGGGCCAGTGAAGTAGGGTGAATTAGTGAATATGAAGTGGTCCAGCGTGCCGATCTATGGATGAAGCTTGGACAGACTCGCAGTATGAAGCACGCTGGATGAATTTCTATGGGGAATGTGGGAAAGTGAGTGAGGAGATTTGAAGCTGAGCTCCAGCCTCTGAAATGAAGAGGTGAACTTGGCTCCTCTACGCTGCACTTTTTATTTGAGCTGGTGTAACAATACTGGATTGAGCTCTTTGTTTTTCCTCTGGCCATTCTTTCCAAAGGTCCTTGGTACTTGCACACGACGTGTAAGCACATTATACAGTTCCCAGACCATGTATTTTTGGGGGTATGCCTGCACACTGGGATGGGACAGCCGCTCAGCAGAAGGTCTCACTGCTTCCATGGCCGGTCAACTGTACATCCAACAACGCCAGGCAAACGCGGTGATTTTCCCGGTTGAAGTTCAGGGGCGGAAAAAGGAGGACACAGCCAGGAGCAGAGAAACTGAGGCACAAAGTCTTGCCCAAGTGAGCTCTCTACTTGGTGCCAGAGCAGGAAGCAAAACTCATCTCTCCTATCTGCTGCCTGCTGCCTGTTAGACCTGCCTCCTTGGTGGCACCAGGATGGTCATGTGAACTGGGTGACGCCAGACCTACTCGTTAGAACTATCTCCTATTACATTTAATTTGGGAAGATGGCTTTATCGCATGTTAAAGCCCCAGAAGGAATTAAAAACAGAAATAACAACATTATGTAGGGGAACAGGAGGATTGATGTATTCCTGGAATGATATTAGACTTTCTGGTGTCTTGCCAGCTCGTGCCAAGGTCACTGCATCTACCTGGTGACTCTCTCAGATGATAACATGAAACAGCGTGTCGGCTAGAGCCGGCGGTAATCTTGAAAAGCTACTCTTGTTTGGGAAACAGCTTGGAAAGCAGCAAAAGATGAAAACTACGTTTTCATACAAGTCTGTATGTGTCCCTGTGTGTTTACAGATACATGCACGCACACACAAATGTGTCATTATATACACGTTACATAGACACGCACGTAGAAATGTGTATATGTATAAATACATAAACTTCTATATACCCATATGTGTATATGTATATATAAACAGGGGAGCCTGAGCTGCCCTTTCTGGTCGGTTTATGACTCCCTCTGAAATCTTCCCCGAGGGAATTGCTTTCCCAGGCACTGGTTATTTTCTAAACTAGAAGCATTTGCGGGCCTGACTCAAAGCCCATTTCGGTTCAGATGTGTCTCCTCTGATGTGTATCGGTTGGGATGAGATATTTAATACCAAAGTAAAAACTATCCCCAGTGCCCTGCTGGGATCATTCCCGTGCATAAGCATAGGAGAGAGTACTTACCATGGAAAAAGGCAAAATTGCTTGAAAGGACTATACTCTAGAGCAGTAGCCTTATGAAAACCATGACAGGGTGATAGGATCTGGCTTGTGCGCAAGGCAGCAAGGGCTTGATGGGAGCAAGAGAAATCAATAAAGGAAGGGAGAGAGGAAATGGGGAAGGGGAACCTTTCACATTTTTGCAGTGAAATATCCCTTCATCTGACTGCCTGTAACTTACTTTTCATCATCTGTGGTGTGACCTGCAGTTGAAGATCTCTCTCAGCTGCAAACACAGACTTGGTGGTTGGCTGTTTGGTTTGTTTGGTTTTTTTTTTCATCTTTGTTGCTTGCTGAAGAAAATAAGGCAAAACAAAACAAAACTTTGTAACTGCTCAAACTTCTTTATGCACCAGGCTTCTTATCTAATGTCTGGACCTCACAATCCCAGGGCAAACCTCACCCTGAGTGTGGGTTTTATTGTTCTGGTTTGTTTTCTTCCAGTTCAAAGGAAAGGTTAACCCCCAAAAACAGAAGTGCGTCCTTTGTCAGGAGTCTTTTAGTCCTCTGAATCACACTTTACCAAAAGCCTCCAAAGTACATTCAAGTTAGTGCATGTAGTCATCACTCAAGGAAAACTCCGTATCCTTGCTATCACCACTTCTGTCCCCAGGAAAGTTAGAAAATATGCTAGCTAGGGGAATGATGTGGAGTCTTGAATATGAAAAAAAAACCAACACCAAAACCAGCACTTGTGGAGACTGCACGAACCAGAACAGAAATTACTGGCTAAAAAAAGACATTTCCAGATCCACGAAAAGGCAATAAATACCTATTTTTTTTATTTGAACTACGTGGTGCCTTTCATGCCATTAGTATTACAGAGTGGTGACATGATAATGGCATTGAATCTCCAGTGGCATAACCAAATGTCCTTAGCAGTAGCTGGTTTATAGTCCTCCTCAAGTATTCTGCGTTCTTTAACAGAGACCAAGATCCCGACGTGTTCTGCAGGGTCAAAGCTGTCTTCAAAAAACCCAAACCAAGCTGAACTTTCTGTTTCTTTAGAGCATCATCCAAAGGGCTGGCATGTCAAAGCTTCAGTCCAGTGTGCGGTGGGAAGGAGGAGGATTCTTCCGTTTGGAAACAGGTAAACTGAGGAATGGAGTGGAGGAGTGATTATTCTAACACCAAATGGTAGGTCCGTGGCAGAACATAGTCCAAACTACAGAAATCCTTATTCCTCTTTGCCACCTTTCATGTTAATCATTCACCTTTACTCATGGTCTTGACTTTTCTATCCCACAGAAAGTGTTAACAGAAGATCTAGGCCACAGTTGCTGAGATTTAATTCTTGTATCTATGCAGAGACTTCAATTTTCATAAACTGCATTTTAGGCGACCAGCATTACTGGCTATTAAGGGCAGCAAAGTTAATCTTACCGAACACAGACTTCTCTAAATGAGGGTGACCTGAAATAGTTCAATAGTATCTGTAAGCTCTAGGGGGAATAAAGCTAGGATATACTAAAGAAATAAAGGTAGGAGCAACCTGAGACTGAGTGGTGATGATGATGGTGATGATCTTGTGGCCTTCCAAAACCAATCTGAAAATACTCACCGAGTCCAAGAGAGCATGGTTCTTTGGAACCAGGCACGTTGAGCTATTTCTTTAGATGACACCACTCGTAGAAATGATGCAGTTTTACATCAAATGCTCTTATTGAGAAATATCTAGAAAAGTCCAGCTGACTTACTCATGGCACGTTATTCCAAGCACTGAATGCTAAATGCAGTTACTAACAGCGGATTTGATCTCAGCCATGCTCCAAGAATTAGTCTCTAGCGTGATCTTTATTAATAAAAGTTAATTGAAACCAAAACTCATCCCTCAGGATTTTCAATCAATGAACACAAAAGAAGCCGTACTGAAAAGCACTGGAAAATACAGCTTCACGGAGAAAAGGACAATGGAAAGAAAAGCCCTCACTAAAAATAGTGCTAGTCTTTTTGTTCCTGCGCAGGAAATGTCGGCACCACCAATTCTAGCACTGAATAACGCTTTGTTTTTGGGAACGTTATTCAGCGGGAGGCAAGAGTAAATCAACAGCCAATTCTGCTGAGGGAAGTAAACATTTGCAGATGGGAAAATTGAGGCAAAGAAGTATTAAGAGACTTGCTCAAGGTGAAAAAAAGAAGTCGCTCTTGATTACTGGTCACATGTTCTGGTGGGACACAAGAGTCCTCAGCTGGAAATGCCAAATTTCACCATCCAGAGCAAGAGTTTATTATATGTAAAACCCATAAGTGAGAATTGAGATGTCCCCGAAAAGTATATGTCTTTGTTCCTCAAAGGTATTAGAAGGTGGAGCTCTTGGTCAGCATGCTGAGGACCTTCTTGCTGGGCTTTTCGCTGCAAATCCAGTAGAACTGGCACTAAAGGCCAGCACAGAAATGTGAAGAAAAGGTGCTTCCAAAAATGCCACTGGGGCAAAACACCCCCCCTCCCCAGCAGTTTGGTAGACGCCCATCAGGCCAGGACACTGCTTCTTGGCAGCTTCTCTTTACCTTCTGCCACGCTAGCTCCTGCAAAGCCACGTTTTGGTTTAGCTTGAAGGCCAACCTGACGCATGGTGTCGCCTGGTGTCTTTGCTGTGCGGTTTGTTCAGAATACCTTAACGACTTTAATCCTCACGCCGCATTTTCTGATTACTCTTTGTCTAAGCAGATCGAATTCGAGCACCATCCTGTTAAGCACGGTGGAGGAACACATTTATTATGTTACGTACCAGCAAATTGACTGCTTTTTTTCCCTTTTCTTAGCTCACGACTTTGCCTAGCATCTCTCCTTCATAGGAAAGAGAGACAAAAAGAAATAATTTTGTGGGTTTGACTACAATTCTTTTCAGACGAGGAGACAGGTGGCATCTGCAGGACCATGGAGTGATCCCAGCACTATCACAAGTACTGTGCTTAAAAATGTGACTTTTTCTAGGAAGTTTGTTCTGGGTCTGGCTGAAAAGGACAACAATAAAACGCATCTAAATTGTCCTCTTCAGCTTCTTTCTTGCACGCTGTTCCGCTGTTTTTATGCAGCAAAGCTTTCTGCAGGTTAAGGTTCTCTTGCGAAGCAGAGAGCGTTCTTGGTCTGTCCAGCAAAGCATGTACGTGACTATAATTATGAGAAATATCTCCTTAGCTTCAGGGAGGTTATCTGCTAGACCTGAGGTATTCTGACCAAAGCAAGGAATACAGGTCTTGCAAAAGCTTAAAAATTGTGTTTTCCAATAATCACTGGCCACTGGGTACTAGAAAGTCCTCATTTTTATGCTGTTTGTCTAAGGAATTAAGTAATTCCTTACATGCCAATATCAATGTTTTTGTCCCTCACCAGAACTTTTGAACGAGCTGGTCTATTTTAGATAGACAAAGGGACAGAGGTCTTAAAGTTATTAATTTGCTATGAATTTTGGAAAAGTAAATGGAAGGGAGGCAGCATGCTGGTATGTGTGTAGTGTGTGCACAACTGCATCATATGAAACCAGAAAATTTACCTGGCATTATAGAATTGTTCACAATATTCCATCAGGAGCTATTCAGAATACGAATACCCCAATCATCAGGGAAATTTTAACATGGAGTTTATGCTTTATTAAACCTTGAGACACAGCGCCAGGAGAAACCAAGCTCCTAGAAATGTCTTTTTTTTTTTTAAGATGTTTCAAGTCCTTAAGCATGTTTTTCATCCACCTTTAAATTCAATAATTCAATTTCTGATTTTTTAAACCAACATGATAAAGTTCCTAGCAGATTTTTTTTTTTTGGGGGGGGGGGAAGTCTTGCAGTTGTTTAATTATTCAGTCTTCTGGAAAGGTTTATATTTTACTTCTCCGATCACAGCATAAATACACCAGAAATTAAATAGTCATCATATAATTCAGTCCTGTCTGCGGAAACCTAACAAAAGAGCCTTTTCCTTTAACAGAAATAAGAGTGACTGTCAGGCTGTAATAGCTTAAAATACATCGGAGATAATGTTTTTAAAGAATGAGAAGGATGTCTTCTAATGACCAGTGATGGCTCGAAGTATTGCGAGAGCTCGGTTCAAAGCCCCTTGACGCGAATAACAGTCCTTCTGCTGACACTATTAATCTTTGAATCGGGCTCATTAATGTATTGCAGATATGATATCCCTAGCTGCCAAAAAGCTGAAAAAATTTAGAATGCAGTCATAAAAATAGACATCAAATACGTTTCTCTTCTGGGAATTAATAGAGAAGCAAAGTTTTTCTATTACTATTCACTAGTGCTTTATTACAGATATTTTCTTACTCTTTTTAAAGGCATTAACAGGGCAAGCAGTTCATCTCATCCAGAACTCTGCCTTCAGTTACAGCCAGTATCTAATGCCACAGAGACTGGGAAATTACTGGGGAATACAGCTCGGATTGCTGTAATAGTTTTCACTCTGGCACTGGAAATCAGTCCTTTCCGGGATGTGCTGTGCTGATGGAGAGGAGGAAGGGTGCTGATGGAGAGGAGGAAGGGTGTGGGGGCAAAGCAGAGATATTCAGGCAAAGACTTTCCCATCTTTAGCTTCTCTGTGATTAATTACAGATCGATACTTTGTACTCTCTGGCTTTTATAGCTCATTAACATCAAACGGTGTCAAGATATAAATTTGTTATATCGCTTGCCAGGAACTAGAGGATGTCTAGAACCAGACACCCGTAAATGTTCACTAGGGGATAGAAACAAGATGCAATTTAGTTGACCAGTTTGAATCCTAGGTGGAAGAAGAATGCTTGGGCTCTTTACCTGTGGATCTCAAAGCACCATGCAAAAAGATGCGTGCGTGTGGGCATGTGCATACGGACCTGTAAGAGAAGGAGAGAGACCGTGACTGTCGCTTTGGTCCTGTGTGGAGCTGAGAAGCAGCCAGTGACAGGGAAGCAGGCGCTTGGGGTTTTTTTCAGCCCTTGGATCATTTTCAGGTTGCCAACCCATCTGAGCACACCTTGTCCAGTGGGACCATGTTGCTAAATGCCCTCCTGACAGGAGGCTGCAGTGAGGAGGGTGTTGGTCTCTTCGCCCAAGTAACCAGTGATAGGATGAGAGGAGATGGCCTCAAGTTGTGCCAGGGGAGGTTTAGGTTGGATATTAGGAAAAAATTCTTTACTGCAAGAGCGGTGAGGGGTTGGAATAGGCTGCCCAGGGAGGTGGTGGAGTCCCCATCCCTGGAGGGGTTCAAAGACCGCGTCGATGTGGCACTTCAGGACATGGTTGAGTGGGCATGGTGGCGTTGGGTTGGCGGTTGGACTGGATGATCTCGGAGGGCTTTTCCAACCTTAACGACGCTGTGATTCTATGACTGTGATGTGAAAAATGCAACGTCAGCTCCCAGCCCCGGCTCGGGGGAGCCCGACTCTGTCTCTTTAAGAAACCCAGCGCGTCGCGATGCCGCTGGTTGTGTTGCTAAACCCCCAGGAGCCCAGTTAAGAAACGGGGAGCTGTCTCTTTAAGTGTGATTTCCTTCTATTGTATTTTGAATCGTGATCAGGAAAAAGGAAATGAAACCAGAGACCCGGGGCTGAGCCACGGAGTAGTAATAATAATAATAGTGATGCTGATCTCCCCGGGCGCAGCCACATCCAGCCGGCTCCAGAGCATGTTCGGAGCTGCCCAGGCGGAAAGCCTGAGCGCAGCCCCGGGAGCTCCGGGCTCGTAGGCAGCGGTGGCAGCAAGGGGCAGCGGTGGCAGCAGGGGCAGCGCAGGCAGCGCAGGCAGCGGAGGCAGCCGGGGCAGCGGAGGCAGCGGAGGCAGCAGGGGCAGCCGCGTCCCACCCGCGGCCGTGGGAGCTGCCCCGGCGGCCGGCGAGCAGGAGGAGCGCGGCGGGGATGGGAGGTCAGAGCCGCGGGGCAGCCGTGCGG